>JBAMBS010001346.1:22500-212500 GCA_037044455.1 Zygothrica quintamaculata
GGGTAATTAAAGTATTTCAATTTTGCGGCCACTCGACGAAAGCATACAACGGCACCGATTGAGCATATGTGTATGTCTCTCTCTCTCTCTGTCTTTCCCACACAGTATTAGTGTAGATGTTTATATATAAAGTTAAACATATGTATATAAATATATTTAGTGTTTATTTATTTATTTATTTAAACAGCATTTATTCCGTTTAGATTTGTTAACACATATAAATATATATATATATAATTTTCATATTTTTAATTTATATACAAAATGTGTTAATTTTGATGATCTCGCTAAATCCGATTATTATTAATTGCTAAGCGTTTAAGATATAATTAATTTGCATTTGAATAATGCAAAGATTAAAATAAAATAAAATAAAAATAAAATAAAATAAAAATAAAATAAAATAAAAATAAAATAAAATAAAAATAAATTAAAAATAAAATAAAATAAAAATAAAATAAAGTAAAAATAAAATAAGTAAAAATAAATTAAAAATAAAATAAAATAAAAATAAATAAAAATAATAATAACAATAATAAATAATAAAACAAAATTAAAAAAAAAATAAAAATAATAAATTATAAATATTAATAAGTATATAAATAAATAATAAATAATAAATTATAAATATAAAAAAATAATAATAATAACGCTGAAACACTCAAACACTCAATTTGCATATGTAAGCCGCGTATCGGCGCTCGCCAAATTGCGCCCGCAGCTGCCGTAAATCATTCAAATATCAACCACAAATCACAACAATTAAGACAAATGTGCTGAAAAATCTACTTAACGCTACCCACACACACACACACACACACACACACACACACACACACACACGAGCATGCATATAAAAATACCTATTCACACACACACACACACAAGCGAACTCATACATGTTGTTAGTATACGTAGTAGCCGTAGTACTATAATAATTATAATAATAGTAGTAGTAGTAGTAGTAGTAGTCGTTGTTGTAGTAGTAGTAGTAGTACTAGAAGGCCCATTAAACGCTTTCAAAACAAACCCAATAAATGTCAGTAGTAGTCAAACGATATACTATATAGTACTAGTAGTAGTAGCAGTAGTAGTAGTAGTAGGGAGCGAGGTAGTAAAGAAAAAGGTAGTAGATTCTACTACACTTTTACATATGCATAGCAGCAAAAGCGTAGCATTTAAACGCACGCAAAAGAAGTCAAACAAATTGACATACGTATAATTATTATTTTACTTAAGTGCTCGCGCGTCGTCGCCCCTTAACACTCAAATGAATACCAAACACAGCGACCTGAAATAAATCAAGCGCGCGCGAGCAAGCGAGTGAGCAGGCAGCAGGCAGCAGGCAGCAGGCATCGGGCAGCAGGCAGCAGGCAACGGGCAGCAGCAGAACAGAGACAGACACACTGAGAGCAACAGCGATAGCCACTGTTGAGAGCATATTTGAAAAGAAGCAAAAAAAAAAAACCGAAAAAAAAGAGCGAGAGCAGACAAAAGAGAGCCGTCAACTGTACCACGCGCGTTTGCTAGCAAACATGTCGCAGACGTTGCTCTCCCTCTCTCTTGCTTATATTATGTGTGTTCTTTTTAATAGTATGTGTGTGTGTGTGTGGGTGCGAAGGTAGCGCCGCTATCGTAGCAGCAGCAGCAACAGCAACACAAAGCACTGGCAGAGACAATACACAAGCACAAGCAACAGAAACAGAAACAGAAACAGAAACAGAAACAACGGCAGCAGCAATAGCAGCAGCAGCAGCAGCAGAGACAGCAGCAACAGCAGAAGCAGCGGCCATCGCTGTCGACAGTTTCCCGTTCAGTCAGTTTTAAGTCGTGCCACGGTCAGCGTTGTCAGCCAGCTTCAGTTCCTTTCTGGCTGCCGTCGAATGTTGTCGTCGCTCGGTTGAAACACGCGTCCGACCAGCAATCAACAACAACACACACATACACACAACAACAACAACAACATAAGAAGCATTATAATAAATAAACGCGGCATACGCAAAACGTTCCAAAACAGATCACGTCAAAACAGCAGTTAATTTGTTGGAATCATTATATATATATATATATATATAAATATATATATATTTTTTTTTTCGCACTCGAAAGCAAAAAAAGAAAAAATTCAAAATCAAAATAAAAAAAAAAAACCTGTAAAAGTTTTTTTATATTCAATTAATTTTTTTTTTTACAAATTTTTTTTGTATCCAAATAAAGTGAAAAACAAATTAATTCAAATTTATTTGAATTAATAACAATACAAATTCTCAAGTATTTGAACGTGTATTAAAAGAGAAAAGAAAGAAAAAGAGAAGTTCTTAAACAAAACAAACAAACAACAAACAAATTAACAGTTCAAGTGACAAACAAAATACAGAAGAAGAAAAAAAACACAGAACAAACATTAAAAAAAATTCAAATTGAAATTGACAAAAATAAAAACAAAAACAAAAGCACATTTTTGGATTAAGTGCTAAAGATAGTTCCTGTTGCAACTCAGCAAACATCAACACCAACAACAACAAACAACAGCAACAACAACAAACAACAACAACAACAACAACTTGGATTACTACATCAACAGTATTAAAACAACAACAACAACAACAACAACAACTAGCACAAAACAAAAGTTATATATTATATATATTTCTAAACTGAAATATTAATTAAAAAAAAAAATAAAATAAAAACATTTTTTCTTTGTTTTTTTTTTTTTAAACTGAACAAAAACAAAAAGTGCAAAAGAAATTAAGAAATTTTTGCTAGCAACCAAAAAAAAATAATAAAACAACAACAGACCGAAGAAATGTGAAAGCGTAACAAACAACAACAAAAACAAAAGTGAAAGAAAAAGTGCAAGAAAAAAAAAAAAACAAAAACCAAAAACAAAACGAAAAACAACAAAGCAAAGTTGAAATAAACTTTGCGAAAATGTCGCTGAACCTTTAAGACAAACCAGCAACAAAAAGCATAAAAAAAAACATTTGCAAAACAAAACAACAACAACACAACAAAACAACAACAGCAACACACAGTGTGTATATAGTGTGTGTGTGCTCAGATGATCATATGTATTTGTTGATGCCATGCAATTGATTGTTGACAAAATTCCCATGTATTCCAAACAAACAACGAAGCGCAATTCCAAAAAGTAAGTTTATCCTTTCATCCTAACATACAACACCTCTAACAACAACAACAACAACAACAACAACAAACAAACAAAAGCATAAAGAACAAAGAAACAAAAGTGACAAAGTGATACAAACAAAAGGAGAAAAAAAAACAACAATAAAAGCAAAAAAGTGCCAGAAAAACAATTGAAAAATAAAAACAGAGACCAAAAAGAACAGCAACAATAACAATAACAATAACAAAGACAAGTGATAAGGCGGAAAAAGCAACAACAACAACAACAACAACAACAGCTGCTCTACTACTACTTCTTCTTCTTCTAACTTGAAGCACCTGTCCCACAACAACAACAACAACAACCAAACAACAACAACAACAACAAATCGCACAATTAGGCAAAACTTAGGTAAAATATCTAAAAATAAATTCCATTTAAAACAACAAAAAAAAAAAAAAATATTGATATAAAAATAAATTTAAAAAAAAAAAAAAAAATTGCCAAAAAAATTTTTCACTCTTTTTCTACATAATTTAATTATATTAACATTAATTCATATTAATAATAATAATAAATTCTTTTTTTAAAAAAAAGGCAAATAAAAATTTTTTTGTACATTTTTTTTTTTTTTTTTTTTTCAATATAGAAAAATTCTCGTTTATATAAATTGTTGTTGTGCTTTGAAAGGAATGTGCATTTTGTTTTTAGATATTTTATTGTAAATTTGTCTTCTTCTTCTTCATCTTCCCTTACTTTTTTTTATTTACACATTTTTCTTTTTTTTTTGTTTAACTTCTTTTGTTTGTTGTTTCTTTTATTTGCTTTCTGTGTTGTTGTAGCAAAAAAAAAACAAAACAAAAAACGAAAAACGAAAAACCTAAAAATTATCAATAATAATAATAATATTTTTTTTATATATATATAAAATAGCTTTTAAGTACAGTTTAATTGATATATGTGTGTGTGTATTTGTTGTTAAATTTAGCAACATTTTTTTTTAAATTGTTTTTTGTTTTTTTTTTTATACAAAGAATTGTGTGTAGAATTCTACAAAGTGAAAAAAAATCTTTAAAGTGTTTAAACTTTTATTGCAACTTTCATTTAGAAAACAGTCCCCCCCCCACCCCTTCACGAACCCCAAAAGAACTTGGCGAGTAGTCTTCTAGAAGAATTCTATTTATCTTAGATTTCATGTACATAACTGTAGTACAAGTTCTAACAGCATTTGTGTAGATTTATAAACAGTTTCTTCCGAACAACTTAAAAACAACTTTCTGCGTGTTGAAGTCTCAAAACTTCTGCTAAAGAATTTTATAAGAATTTATTGGGAATTTTTTTCTTAATGCTCTCTTAGAGACAATTCTCTCTCTTTCCCTCTCTTTGAATTCTAAAAATCTTCTAAAGAAAAACATAATTTTAACAAAAGTTTTAAACAACTTTTCTTTAATATAAATCTTTAATTAAACTTTCACATTTTGTCACAAATTTTCCAATTTCAATTTCATTTGCTTTTTACGCTTTATTCTTAAAGTTTTCTTCCCATTGATTTCACACACACAAAAAATAAAAAAAGAAAAAGAAAACAAAACAACATTTTAACACCCCCTGAGAAAATGTTACCCAAAATAAACACAACCATCAGCTGTGACAGACATTGTGCAGCAGCAGCAGCTTCCCCTCGCTCACACGTGCTATATATCTCGCTCTCTCTCTTTGTTTCTCTCTCTCTCTCTCTGTCTCACTACCCTACCAACTTCTGGCTTACGCACAGCTGACCCATAATTGACACACACACAAACACACACACACACACAGAGAGAGAAAGACATTAACATTTGCCTTTGCCTTAAGCATTGTTTAATATTTGGTTTTGTAGTACAGCCGCCTAATTATCGACTTGTTATCGTTATTATCGATACAATAAACATACTTAATTTGTGCACTTTTAGTTACTTTAAACTATTTTTTTTTGTTAATATTTATTCGATAGCACTTTATCGATAACTATAGACGACTTTAAATGTAGTTAGCAAACAAAAAAAAAAAGAAAAAATTTCTTGCAACTTTTGTGCACAATTTTGACCTACTGCTTTGTTGCTTTGTTATAACTGTTCGTTGTTCATTGTTGCTGCTGTTGTTGTTGTTGTTGTTGTTATGTTTTTGTTGTTGCTTGTTTCTTGGAGTTTTTCCATTGAACTATTTTCGTAGAACGTAGAGGCAAAAGAAAAGAAATTTTCCCAAGACACAAAAACAAAGACAAACCGCTTTACCCGGCTGCCTGACTCTCTGACTGCCTGTCCCTCTGGCTGCCTGCCTCTCTGGCTGTCTGCCTGCCTGCCTGCCCTTTCTTTAACAACAGCAACAACTACAACAACAACAACAACAACACTAACACTAACACTGCATCACTTTGTCAGTTCGTCATTCAGACAGTTCGACAATGTTTTCGCCCAATTTTCGTTTGAGTGTGTTACAAAAACAAAACACAAAAAAAAAACAACAACGACAACAGAAAATCTTGTGGGCTGTAGCAGAGGGGGGAGGGGAGGGAAACGCTGAGCATATAAATAGAGTTCCCTCCGCCAGTCTCTCTATGCCGAAAAAATAAGTAAAAGAAGAAAAAAAAAAAGGTCACTTCGAAGACCAAAGAAACCGAACGAAGCATTACAAACTCGTCTCATCTGGATCCGGGGCTGGGTCTGGGTCTGGCTTTAGCTCAAACTATGGCTCTGGCATTGGGTCTCTGTCTCTACGTTTGTATGTGTGTGTGTGTGTGTGTGTGTGTGAGTGTAACTACGACTGTGTCTCTTATAGTTTCTTTTTGTTTCAATGTTTTTCTTTTGTCTACCTACGCCTTTCTCATTCTCTCACTCTTTCCCTATCTATCATACTCTATGTGTGCCTTGGTTTGCCGTTTTTCTCGTTTTTCTCACATGCCACGCATTTTTTTCCCCTTCTGCTCTCTTTTTCCCTTTACACACACACACACACACACACTCACACACATATAGAGCTCACACTGTACACAATATATTTTTGGGTTATGTATTGTAATTCATCATCGCAAAAGGTTGAATGTCTTACAGTTAAAAGTGCAAGAAAAATACTGCTGGCCAATACAGGTATAAGCCTCTTTAACCCATTTGTTGCCGCCTCAGGTAGACCAGAAAATGTAACACAAAAGCGAAAAGGAAAACCACTTGGCGAATTATCGAGAATATTATTGAAAATTCTCTTTCTTCCTTTTTTTTTGTATCTAAAATAGAATCAATTGAAAAGATTGAATACCAAAACAAAATATCTCGAATAAAAAATTGAATAGTAGAATGGTACCTTAAGCCTTAAGTCAGCACCCTTTGCAGTACTTTTAAGTCAGCAGTACCTTCTGCAGTACCTCCAAAAGAAAACATTCTCTAGATGTTATCTTTGGTGTACGTTTAACTTTTCAAGTAGCACCCTGTAGCTGTACCAGCTGTAAGTCAACATTCTCTGCAGTACTTTAAAGCTAGCGTACACTCTGCAGTACCTTGAAGCTAGCACCCCCTGCAGTACCTACAAATCAGTGTCCGTCCTGTAGCTGTAATTCTATTATATATGCTTAACCCAAACTGCAGCACCCCATAGCTGCATGCATACCCTTTAGAGTAACACCCTTTGCTTAATATGCAAAGTGGCACCCTATAGGCTGTACCACTAGTGTGGCACCCTGCAGCTGTACCTTTTCAACTAAGAACAAAACGGAGCCAAAAAAAAACATTGAGCTTTTTAAACCTTTTCATAACTAAAATCTGCCAACAAAATTTCTTCCTTTAACAATTAACACCCTGCTAATATACCAACTACACACACACACACACACACACACCCTCTAATAGTAGCACCCGCTTGGTGTACAAATATACTTATATATATAAATAAAAATATGCAACACACACACATCAATCAACCACCAAGGCAACCAAATCACAAACCCATCAAAAAATCAAAATAAAATAAGCAACCACCGGCAGAAGGATAAAGTATTGGGAAAGGACGAAAGGACATGGTATAAAAAGTAACTGTTTTTGGTATGACCAAAAACCAACTTCCTGTCTAAAAGAATGAAGAGCACCCTCTACACTATACAACAAACACACACACACACAAACACACACATACGCTGTCTCTGTCTTAAGCATTGCGTCTGCAATTTGGCAGGCAATTTTCACACGGGAAATAAAAATGCGATACAATAAGTAAATAGCAGAAAAACAAAACCTAAACGCGGAAAACCATTTGCAAATCGCAAAAAAAAAATAACATAAGTGTGTATGTGTGTGTGTGCGAGTGCGAGTGTGTGTAAACAATGTAGGAACAACCCCCCTGGGATAGAGTAGACACATTACTAGGTGCAATCAAACAATTTGTGTAAAGAGAAAGAAAGACAGACAGAGACAGAGAGAGAGAGAGAGAGAGAGAGGGGGGGGGGAGAATTAAGCTGAAGATCAAAAAAGAGTCTAATCCTTCTCTATCTCTCTCTCTCTCTCTCTCTCACTCTCAGTCTTACTCTATATGAACTGCCGCTCATTAACCCCAAAGAAACAAACATTGCGTTGCGTTTATTACTTTATCGCGTTCACATGCACTTAGAGAAACTGCCTTTAATAAGTGTTTGGCCCGATATTAATAAACCCATCAGCGATACCATATAGACTGCAGTAGTGTTAGGGTGAGAGACGAGCGGGGGTTTGAGCAACATAAGCAACCCTCAAGTATACAATACACACACACACAGACGAAGGTTATAACAATAGAATAGTTACACATGTAAAATAAAACCACCCCATTCATTATAGTATATATATATTTATATATATACATAAAGATATAGTTATTTAGATATGGGTATATATGTTTTCTGAGTAGCAATGAGATTTATTTTAACCCCTCGAAAAGAAAAAAACACAAAATGCATATGAAGGTCACAGAGGTTTCTTTACGCATATCTAATTGCAATTTTTGAGTCAATGATTAGGCTTTAATGGGTTAAGAGCTGACTTTTTGACTTAGATATTTTCATATATATATATATATATATCTGAATATCGTTTCATAATAGGCATTCTCTATATGTTATATATATATCTATATGTTATATTTTATATATTTGGTTTGAGAGATATTTTGATGCATATATCAATTGGTGTTTTGTCTCTTATCGTGTTTAACTATACATAGATTTGTCCTCAAAACACCTTGAAGAAGTCACATGATAAAAAAAAAATACACCCCCACCTCCACCTCCCCTCTCTTTATACAACTTCCACTAACACCCCACACCCCCCTTCCCATAAAAAAAAAGCTACCAAAAATACACTGAACAGCCAACACATTGTCAGCTCCCTCTAAATACATTTAACGACCCAATTAAAAGCAACGTAGCATTTATTTTGATATCAGGCAAAAGTGTAGCCAGTCAAGCACACACACACACACATGTATATATTATATATATAAATATATATAAAATACCAAACTTCTAACTTGTATCAACCAATAGATAGCATTATTTCCAGTTTCATTCCCATTTCCATTTTCCATTCCCAATTTCAGTTTCACAGCCAAACGATAAACAGAAAATTGAAGAAAAAAAAAAACAACAACATTAAAATCAAAGGTAACCAATTCTTATCAGCAACCAAATTATAGCACAAAGTATGCTTCTATCTAAAATATAATATATATATATATATATATATATATATATATATAGCATATTCCATACTGATAGACACAAATGGATCGTCTAACTTCTCGTATACAATTCCTTCAACAATCGCAACAAAACAATGAACATATTTTTTTATTATCTGCAAAATATTTTCTATATATTCTATGCGCACTTGTTATACCAGCCGATCGACAAATATACATATATATATATATATATATATATCTATCTTTATATATATACATATATATATATAAGTATGTATGTGTATGTATATCAATTGTTGTTCAGGTATGCAGAATTGTTAGTTATCGTAGCGCTTATCGCTTAACTTTCAGGTAGTTGATGTACCGCAAGCAAAACAATACCTTAAACACACACACACACACACACACACATACACACAGCACCCCGCTCCCCTTTAACTCCTTGACTTGCCACATTTATATATGTATATGCTGTACAACTGTAGCCAATAGCGTCAATAATTGACTTACTAACTCTATGGCCAGTCTTCAATATGGCCGATCAACTTTTGCCTTTGGAGATTGTGAATGTTGTTGTTGTTGTTGTTGTTGTTGTTGTTTATTTCGTGTTTCTTTTTTGTCTCTTTTTTGTGAATGGACATCGAGCAATAGCTTGGAATAGGGAATGGTATTTATGGTATCGATTACATTATGAAATGACTGCAAATTGTCTGACTATTTGGAGCGAGTGCCACAGAGAGAGATAGAGATAGAGAGAAAGAGAGAGACAGGTAGGGAGACAGGTAGGGAAAGAGCCATGGAGAGAGGTAGACAGAGTCAAAGGGTAGGCAAAACAATTTACGACAAAAGAAAAAATGAATGAAAAGTAAATTGTGTTGTAAACACATAAAAGAAATCAAATTGTTATTACACTTTGGGCCAACAAAAAGCTATTGGCCAATAATAAAAAAAAAAAAAAAAACTAATAATTATTATCTTATTATCTATGTATTAATTATTAATATTAATAATTATTAAGTTCTTACTAAGTAAAGTTAAGTTTTATTTACTTCAATAAGAGACAAACTTTAAGGTTAAACAAAGACTCGAACTATAAACATGCAAGACAACACCTTCCTCTGCGCTTCTCAATGCTTTATATACATATGTATATATATATACATACATATATACATATATATATCCAAAAAGCAGTTAAGATGCTATCTAAGTCTATATATGTATATTATATGCGCCCCTCTCTGCGCTTCTTAATAAATTTGTATGTTTTTGTTTGCTTTTCGCCAAGTTTATCAGTTTCCATGCCAACAACAACAACAACAACAACAACAAGCAGCAAATACATAGAGTTGTTGTCGCTTCTTCTTTTGCTTCTTCTTTAACTATTTTGTGGTTATGTCGAAAGATTTTGAGGTTATAAATTTATGGCATACAAATTTCGAGGTGCTTTTCGAACAAATTTCTTAAACAATTTTTTGGGCTTGTTTTTTTTCTGTCTGTCTGTCTGTCTGTCTTTCTGTCTGTGTGTGTGTGTGTGTGTGTGTGTGTATTGCAGTCGCAATTGTTGTTGTTGTTATTATTATTGTTACTGCTGCTGCTGCTGCTGCTTAGCTGTACTTTGTTGCTTAAAACTGGTTTTCAAGTACGACGGCAGCAGAGACGTTAACGTCAACGTCAACGTCAACGTCAACGCCGGCGTCGATTTATGCGTTGAGTTTTTCGTCGTTTTTATTTGCGCTGTTGCAATTTTAGCTATGTTTTATTTTAAAATGTGATTTATGTATATTGTTTATGTGTTTGTTGTTGTTGTTGTTGCTGTTGTTGTTGTTGTTGTTATTGCTGTCATATCTCGTTGTTTGTCATTGTTGCCATTGTTGTTGGTGTGCAAAATACTTGAGCAAAATTATTGCAGCTTCTTTTTTTTTTGTTTTGTTTTGTTGTTGCTGTTGTTGTTGTTGCTGTTGCTGTTGCTGTTGCTGTTGCTGCTGCTGACAGTCAGCCTTCGATTTATTTTTAATGTTTATGTGTCTCTAATTGTTTATGATTTTTATTTTTGTTTTTTTTTTCTGCTGTTTTTCAACTGCTAAAACTTTGCCTTTGCTTTGGCTTTTTCGGCCATTTCGATGGACGATTGTATTTAATTGGCGATTAGATAAAAAAAAAAAAAAAAAAAACTTCACTGATGACGCTGACGAATTATCCAATTCACTTAGAATTTTCGTAAGCTACAAAGTTTTTCCCCTCTAACCCACACCCTCAATACCCTTGCCCATGGCACTAGCTGCCAGTCAGGCAACTCGCTTGGCATAAATTTTGTTTCAGCAACACACAACTGATAGATAAGATAGGCAACAAACAAAAAAAACCCAACAGCAACAATATTTAACGTAAGGTGCGCAAAACTGTCGCTGATTGATAGTTCCAAGGGTGTAGAGCTTCAGCTAGCTGAGGCTGAAGAGGGGGGCGAACTAATAAGTTCTGAGTAAATTTTAGATATTTTTGTTTGTTGTTTTTATTTTATATATATATATATTTTGGAACTGGAACTAGCAAGTGAATCGCTCGCTGCGCACTGACAACTCGCACAAAGCGTTTGATTAGCGCGTGTTACAAGTCAGCAATGAATTTTATCGCTGCACGAGCAGACGGCAACAATGACAAGCGTCAAACCATTTGGGGTTACATCATACAAGGACAACAACCAGCAACAACAACAACAACAGCAACAGCAACAGCAACAACAACAACAGCAACAGCAACAACAAGAACAACAGCAAAAGGCAATTACAAATGTTGCAAAATGCATTACAAATGCATTTTTAGTTTTTGTTTTTTTTTTTTTTTGTGTTTCTCTTTTGGTTCTTTTGTTTTATTTATGCATTAAACTCAGTCACATGACGCATATAATTTCTAGCCTACAGTCTTGATTGCCTAAGACTTACACAGAAATTTTAACAACAAATCACCCAAAAACAAAATTACAACAATTTATCAAACTCAAGACGAGCTACAAAACATTTTATCTTATTGTAACTTATCGTTATTATAAATATATATATATATATCGATATTTACTGTAACTAACTACTACTACTAACTGTTGCCTGATATCTATATTTACTTAGTGCATAGAGATAATTGCATTCAACTGTATTCTAATCTATAACAAATGTTATTTTTGACTCAACTTTAGCATGAAGCGAAAAATAAACTAAAATGCGCTTAAAAGTAGGCAACACTTTCTCGCCATACTCGGTTTAAGCAGCAAATGAATCTATCGATAAATGTAGCAACTAGCAGCGTTTTATAGCTAAATTAAATTGCAAAATTAATGCATAGAACTATATAGTTATAAAGCTCTCTATAAATCAGCAAATATCATTTTATATATATATATTTAATTGCAACTATAACTATATAATAATGCTAGCGATTGTTTGTATAGAGCTATACGCCATAAAACATTTATCGATAGTCTCAGCTGTAGTTTTACATAAGTTTTTGTATACAAAGCAAATTGTTGTCGCGTTAAGTGGACACTTAAATATGCTAATTAGTTCACACACACACACACACACACATGGATGTAGACTAACAAGAACATTAACACTCACTTGCACACGCATTCACACACACACACACACACAGAATGTGGCAAATGCCTATATAGTATATCAGGCAATTAAATGCTCACTGTGCGTATACGCAATTTGATCTCTTTGTTGTTGTTGCTATTGTTGCCGCAACGCAATTGCAGGTGCGCTGAAAGTGCGCCAAACAATATGCCTGAACTGTTCAAATATTGCTCATGCCACATGTAGCACAAGGGATTTAAAGGTGTCGATGGCGTTGCCGGCGGAAGGTGGGCGGGTGATGGGTGGCGAAATAAAACACAATTCGCCTGACTGAATGGTATAAAGAATTTTTTTTTAACCAAACAAAAGGCAACAGGCAAACAAACTTTTTTATACGAACCAAAATACCATATACACACATAGAGAGAGAGAAAGAGAGAGAGACACACACACACACACACTGACAAATACCACAAACCGGCAAAACATTTATAAAAATGAATTTAAAATCGACAGGAAAAACGCAACATTGAGAAATTTTAGCCAATATTTTACACAACAGCAAAAGGGAAGTATGAAAAAGTGAATACAGGAAATGGAGTAGGGATTGGGCTTGGGATTGAGTTTGGTATTGGGATTGTTACTGGGAATGGGTTTGATGTTGCTGTTGTTATAGCTGTTGGTGTTGGTGTTGGTGTTGGGGGGGGGGGTTGGTTGAACCAACACAATATATGAATATGTTTTTGTTTTTTTTTTTTACCGGTATATCAAAGCTGAATATCAATAACCACCACCAGCAGCTCCTCCCAATCAGTTGCTAGTTGCCACTTGCCACTTTCCACTTTTGCCCCTTCTTTTATTTTTTATTTTTTGCTGGTTTTGTTTTTGAACTCTCTGCATTATTTGCGTTGGATTTTTAATCAAAAATTTTGCTTGTTATTTTTTTTCCCTCTTGAGTTTCTTTTTCTTTTTTGAAAAAAAGAAAAAAGGGAGCTAAGACATAAGAGTATATAACAGGTAGAAAAAATCATCTGAAACACCATAAACTATATAGATATACACTTTTGATCAGAGCTGTATGTATGTGTGTGTGTATATGGGCAAAAGGGGCTTTCGTAGTCGGGTACATCCGTTTACAGCTTTCTTACTTTCTTCATTTTTTTGTTTTTTATGCGCTGGAAACAAATATCAAATATTTGTACCCACATGGGGTACTGCAGTGGATTTTAGAGGGTTGCTAGAGGGTTGCCACCGCCTCAGCCTCTGCCTCAGTCACTGCCTCAGCCACTGCCTCAGTCACTGCCACAATCTCAACATCAAACTCAGTCTGCTTTTGCGGTGGTTGCTTTGAGTCTATTATGTTGATTTATTTTTATTTTTATTGCAATTTATGATGAACCGTTATGCGTATTATACATGTTACATATATGCATATTTGTGTGAGTGTGTGTGTGAGTGTGTGGGTGGGCACTTGATACAAGAGACCCAAGTCTATTGGCAAATAAATCATAAGACGTAGCATGCGCTATATACACATATAAATATTGAACACAGCGGGCGATTGGGCGCCAAATAATTCAGTCAAAATGAAACCTTTTAAAAGGGAAACAACAACACTAAGATTAAAAGTGGGTGTATTAAGTACTGTTACTTGAGGCAACATCAAACTTTCGTTAACAACAACAAGCTCTGTGCGAGTGTAGGTTTGTTTCTATTTCTTGTTTTCCATTCAAATAGAACTTCAGTGCATAAAAAGTGCTGCATACCTGCAGGCGCCGCAAGGAAATGCGCTCGTTACAAAAAAAAAAAAAAAGAAATAGAGAAAGCAACTGAAGGATGCTTCAATTGAGTTTTTTTTTTTTTTGGTAAGAGAGAAATATATATATGTGTGTGTGTGTATTGCACCAACACAAACAATATTCCATATCCCGAAGGCAACTAAAAGCAATTCAGAGCACAATGCAATGCCGCAATGACATGTGAAAATTGCATTGGCAGGCAGTAGGCGGCAGGCGGTAGGCGGCAGGCGGTAGGCGACAGGCAAGAAAATATTATTGCACAGTCATTTAATGACTGGCACTGCCATATGCTAGCAAAAGGAACTCAAATGCTGCAGTTGAGGACATGCTAAAAAAAGAAAACAACAAAAAACAAAGGGGGAATATTTATGCCTAGAAATAAAGCTTTGTTTTGCGGCTTCTAAACATCAAAAACTCTAAGTGAAAATGCGACAAAAAAAATATCAAAATAATTGCCATAACTTGTGACAGCTGTCGCTAGAAACAGTTATATAATCTAATATTGCATTATACTTATACAAAAAACTAATGAAAATTAGTTTTCATAGATCCTTTATACCCGCTATTAGGGTATTATAACAATACAAATTCCTATTCAATAAAACTGCGTGCGACACATACACAGAGAGAGAGAGAGAGAGAGAGAGGGGGGGGGGGAAAGGGTGAGTGAGTGAGGAAGGAAGTAAACTAGAATTTCGGGATGATTCAGTTCCATTGCGTTGCATCGCTTCGAGTTGAGTTAAGGTTCAATTGAGTTTGGTTCAACTCAACTTGGGCTGGTTACAATGGTGGCGGCTCAGCATTAAACACCCTTGAAAACCAACTGTCAAACGCATTTGTTTTTTTCTTTTTGGTTTTTGAGAGGGTATCGTATGCACAGCATATACCAATGCCACTTTTGAGTGTGGGGGGAGGGGGCTGGGGGTTGTTTATAAGGGCTTCAAATGACATACAACAAAAGGTTGAATGAAAAAGAAAAAAAAACAAAACAAAACACAAAATTCAACAGCAAAAGAAACTCTTTTGACTTTAGAACGTTATGCGTATGCGTGTGTGTGTGTGTGTGTGTGTGTGTCATTGTGTACATACATGTCTGTGTGTGTGTGTTTGTGTTTGTGTGCGGCTTACAATCGGCCTCTGTAATTGCCTTCGCAGTTGTCATGTGGCCAGCTCAGTTGTCATTCATTTCGTCATATTTTTTTGTGTGTTTTTTTTTTGTTCTTTTTCTCTTTCAATTTCCTTTACCCTTACACACACACACACGCACACTCGCACACACAGCTCTTTGGCTTATCCAGCTGCTGCTTTATGTTATTTTCGCTGCCTGTCTAACATGTCATACATATATATATATATATCTATATATTGCATATGCAATTTTCAAATATTACGCATACGCAACGTTCACCTGCTTGAGGCAGCAGCAGCATAAATCACGCCTTGCCCCTACATATGAAGCGAAAACTTTAAACTTTTTTACATTTTTATAACTTCAAACATTCCCATTTATTATAATATATCGCTTCCGCCCTCCCCCCTCCCCAACAGTGCTACGCCAGCTACCGCAACCTTAACCCTTAACTGTTCAGGTTTCGTTTTAACACGCACGTGTCTGGCTATTTTTTTTTACGCTGCTTTCCTCTCTCCTACTCTGTCCCAATCATTTGCTAAATACCCTGCACTTTATACATTTTGTAAGGCATATTGCTACTTATGAACATTTGCATGCAACATTCAATGTGGCACTCTAATTAAAGCAAGCCAAAGCTGCAACAATTTATAACAACTATTTGTTCACATATATATATATATACATATATATATATATATATACTTATAATCTACTCTTTAGCATATGTAGTAACTGCGAGTAGTATACAAAGTGCTTTCTAGGGTATCTGCTAGTCGTTCTCTCTGCTATACGCAGCACACAATTTGCTTTACACGCGCCAACAAATGTCGTCTATAAAAAGCGCACAACAGTTAGATAAATAAATAAAAGAGAGTGTGAGAGCGGCACAGCGGGGCGGCGGTAGAGTGGGGAGAAAAATAGAGTGGGAGAAAAATAAAAAAAAAAAACTTTTGCACTTATTATTATTTTTTTTTTTTGTGATTTGCCGCCGCAAACCTTTTTTTATTTTCATTTTTGCTTTGTTTTTTTTGTACAAAATCATCAACTCAAGCCAGACACAATATATATATATATATATATATATATATTCAGATATATATATATACACCCCTTTGCATTACTATATGCCATACACACACACACACACACACACACACAACACATCCAGCCACCCGCACAACACACCCAGCAACCACTCAGACCGCTAATTCGTTTGGAACCCCAACCCTAAAAATAATATATATATAAAAAGCGCATATTTCATATTGTTTGTTCTTGTTGTTGTTGTTGTTGTTGTGCTTATTATTATTATTATTATTATTGCTGCTGACATAATCAACCCTCTGCTCAGTTCAGCCCCCAGTTTAATCTTAACTTTCACACAACAAAAAAAAATCAAAAAAAAATTCCAAAAAATAAAACCAAAAAAATTTTGAAATTTTTCTATATGAAAAAGAAAACAAAAAGAATTGAAAATTCATTCAGCGTGAAAAAGTCAAATAGTAGAAATACAAAAAGATGTTTAAAGTTTACAAAAAAAAAAAAAAAAATGAGCCCAACCCCCACCTCCCCCACTCAACAAGCTATGCCCTTGTGCAGTCAACAAACAAAATGAAGCAAGAAAATTAAATTTTTGAGCAACAATTTTGAGAGAGAAACAACACAGCAAAGAAAGAGACAGAGAGAGAGAGAGCGAGAGAGAGAATAAAAGAGAGACAATTAGATATTTTGCATAAGGATTCTAATCAGTAACAGGATCAAAGTTCGTCGCTGTCTATATACTATATATATATATATATATAGATTATAGCTTTGATTTGACAAAATTTTTTTTTTGTTGCTTCGGTATTTAACTTGATGAATTTGCGTTAATTTGTTGCGTTTGTTGCTTTCAAGCGTTTCGTTGTTTTTTTTATCTAATCAATAAAGAAATTTTTTTTGTATCTAATCAAAGTACAGCAACAACAACAACAACAACAGCAACAAAACATAACTGAAACTGAAAGAAAATCGCAACCAAATGGCAAATCAGCGTCATCAGCTTACACACACACACACACACACACACACACACATATACACACCTCTCTATCTTGCTATCATTCTATCTACTATCTTACTCTTCCGCTCTCCCTCTCTCTCACTCACGCTCTCTCTCTCTGTCTCTGTCTCTCTGACGCGCAATGCAAATTGTTCGTCACATAATGAGGCAGAACGAAACGTAACGAGACAAAAACTTGACGATTATATGACATATAATACTCCTCTCCCTCCCCCCTCCCACACCAAAACACTCTTCCATACACATATATATATATATATATATATATATATATAGTATAGTATAGACTGCCCACACCCACAACGCCTTCCCTCTCTCTTTGGCCCCTAAAACAAAAAGACTAGACGCAGTCTGTTTGCTATTTTCAATAAGCAATTCTCTTATTGCTGTTGTTGTTGTTTTTAACGCTACATTTGGCTTGTTGTTGTTGCTGCTGTTGTTTTTTATCGCACCTTGCACTATTTGCGATCTCTGTTCCGCAATACAAACTATCGATCGCTCTATCTCCCTTCAGCACACACACAGAAAGCGCGCTTAACTCTGAAGGTTATGTATGTTATTTATAAGGCAACCACAGCAACAACAGCAGCAACAGCAACAGCAACAACAGCAGCAGCATCAGCCGACACATTAACAGGAAGTTGCTCATAACTGCAACTAAGTAGATAAAAAAGAGAGAAAAACAAAGCAAAAACTATACGTTAAAAATAGAAAAAAAATAAAATTGTTTTTTTTTTGTTTTGTTTTTTTTACCTTTGGACAAAGCTGCAAATTGATTTATGTAACAAATAATGAAAAGTTCTTGCCGTAATTAGTTCAGCATTGGAATCAGAAGAACTAGTTCTATTGAATATGGCGCAGTGTTGGCATGCAGCCTTGAAGCATGCCACAAAAAAAAAGAAAAGAGAACAAAAATTGTTACTCATTAACAATCCTGCATAGAAAATTGTGGCAACTGTTGTTGCTGTTGTTGTTGCTGCGACCTGCTGACCCGCATTTGAAGCGACTTGCTTACACACACACACACACACACACACACACACACACACACGACACACCCCCTCTCCCTGACTAGCCTGTAGTTAAATCTCAACTAAAATTGTCATCGTCATCGTCATCGTCATCGGCAATCGAAATCGAAATCGTTGCGCGTACTCAATGCTAATTTATCGTATTATAGTCTACAATGGCAATCACATAGTTTCACTTGTATAGCCCAACTCTGCCCACACCTTTACCACACCTCTGCGTAGCCCTTAACTAATCAACCAACTCTCTTGCTCTCTCTCTCTCTCTCTCGCTCGCTTTGCCCCCTACAACTGCCGCCGGCAGCGCTTGTCATGCGATTATCAGCCAATCGCTTAGTGTGCTATTTATTTACATTTGCGCTCTCTCTCTCCCTCACTCTTTTTCTATGCATATATATATGTGTGTGTGTGTGTGTGTGTGTGTGTGTGTGTTCTTTTTTTTTATTATTTATTTTTGCTATTGTTGTTGTTGTCGCTGTTTTTGTAGATGCGCAATTATTGTGAGCGTGTTACTTTATATATTTTTATTTTATTTTATTTTATTTTTATTTTTTTTTTTGTATTGTTTTCTCTATGTTTCTACTACTTCTGTCTGCCGCTGCTGCTGCCTCTTCTTCTTCGTTTTTATTATAATTTTTTTTATTTTTTTTTTTTGTATGTATTTATTTATTTTTTTTGTGCTTTTTTTTAAATATATTTTTGTACTTATTCAATTTGCATTGCGTTTTGCGTTCTCCACACAACATTGTCGATGTTGTTGTTGTTGTTGCTGTTGTTGCTGCTGTTGTTGCTGTTGTCTGGGTCTGTAGCAAATATGCTTAATTATTTTTACCTTAAAAGTCGCTCCATCAAAATGCGAATGTGAAAACAATTTCAATGGAACTGCGAGTTAAATTTGCGGCTTAAGGGGATGCGAGCGAGAGAGAGAGAGATAGGGAGGGAAGGAGAGAGAGGTTAACGGCTGAATAGAAGGTATAGAGCGAAGTAGCAAAGCAAAGAGGGAGTGAGTGAGGGAAGGGGGGGCGGAAATGTAGCTAGAATTGGGCGGGGTAGCAGGCCCTGAGCCCATTTGACATTTGAAGCCGTAAATGCCAATTAATGAAGTAGTAGAAGGCAAGACCAAAGACAAAGGCAAAGACGAAATAAAGGGTAAAAGCAGAGGCAGAAGAAGAAGTAGAAGTAGCAACAAAAGTAGCAACAAAAGTAGCAGCAGAAGTAGCAGCAGAAGTAGCAGTAGAAGTAGCAGCAGAAGTTAAGCGACAAGTGAAGCAAATAAACAAAATGCAATTCAACAGCAGCAACAACAACAACAACAACAACAACAACAACAACAACAGCAGCAACAACAAATTGAATAATTAAATAATTAAATGATTGACTGACTGCATGATGGAATGCAATGTAATGAATGAATGACAATATTTCATGTTTAATGATGTTTCTTTATTTATTTTTTGCCTTTGCCTTTTTCTATGAGCATAAAAAAAACTGACATCATCAGCAGCAGCAGCAGCAACAGCAGCAACATCGTGTGTGTTCGCCAGCAACATATAGCAAAGCGATATAAAAATATTTATATATATATATATATATATAATTAAATGGAATAACTGTATTATCAGCGTTCTATATACAATTTATATACTATTATAATTCTTTATATATTGCCTCTGAAATTTCATAGGAATTTTCTCTGGTTTTTCTTTACACCCTTTGCCTTGCGTGAAACTAAAACTAGGCTAAAAGAAATCTAAGGGAAATATGAAATATTGGGAAGTATGTTGCAGGTTGAAATAATCTAATGAGACTCTTTAAAAGATATATATATAGTTGAACAGTAATAGGCTAGCTAAGTCGAGCTAGCCCTGTACATTGTCTGCCTATCCTTCTGCCCGTCCCATTGATTGCCTCTTTCTATAAGACTGTAAGAGCTAGAGCAACTTTAATTTGAAAAGTAGATTCCTTATTATGACCACCGCAGGGGGTGCACGTAGTAGTCGGGTGTGCCTGTTTCCTGCTTGCTTTATTTTGCTAGGAAGCAAACGGCCACCTGTTGCCTGTTTGCGGCGTTCTCTTAAGTTGCTGCGCTTCCTCTCTCTCGCTTGCCTGCTCTCACTTGCTGTGCTCTCTTAAACTTTAGCACACTCTCTTTCTCTCTCTCTGTGTGTGAGTGTGTGTGGGTGTGTGTGGGTGTGTGTGTTTGTCGCTCTTGCTTTGCCTTTGACTTAACTGCCAAACATTGCATAGAACTTTGTTTTTGTGCTTTTTTTCTCGTTTCCGTTTTCTATTTTCCTTTCGGCTCAAACTCATGAAAATTTATTAGTTTCTTCTTGCTTTCACACCCTCACTCCCACTCTCACACACACACTCATTCACTGTCTCACTCTAGCACATACTCTCGATAGACTCCTCAAGCCCAAAACCAGCTACAGGACATCAAGGCATAGAAACCATTAGCGGCCCGTTTGTTATTTGCTTTGTATTGATAGCAATTCTGTCAACTGCCACGCCCACCTAGTGCCGCCCACAAGCATATATCTATATAGATATCCATATATATATATATATAAGAGAAATGTCGCTCGCTAATTCATATTATAATTATTTGCATTATGATTATTGCAGAAAAAATGATGAAATGAACCAGCAGGCGGGCTCCTCAAGGGCGCCAGCCACAGGGGGCCAAATTTCACCGCCAGGTGGCAGCAGCAGTAACAGCAACATCAGCATCAGCAACAGTAGCAACAATAATAATAGCAATAACAGTAATAATATTGTGGATGCACAGCAACAGCAGCAACAGCAACAACAGCAACAACAGCAGCAGCAACAACAATATTATAATCAACAACAACAGCAGCAATACCAACAGCAGCAACGTGAAAGTTTTCTAGCCTATCAACAACAACAGCAGCAACATCAACAGCAACAGCAACATCAGCAACAGCAACATCAACAGCATCAACAGCAACGCTCTGTGGGCGGCAGCAACTTTATGCTGGGCAATGAGCTCGTTGGAGGCGACAGCCTGCGCAGCCTAAACAACACCTTCGGTCCAAATTCGGAGTTTACATCCTTGGGCGGCAGCAGCTCGGTTAGTTCCTTAACTGGTGGCCAGGGTGGACAGTCCCAGGGCGGCATCGGTGTTGGGATTAACGGCAACGGTGTTGGTGTTGGTGTCGGTGTCGGTGTCGGTGTCGGTATTAACGGCAACGGCAGCGGCGTCGGGGGTTATACAAATATGTTGGCAGCTAGCCAACAGCAGCAGCAGCAACAGCAACAGCAACAACAGCAGCAACAACAGCATCAACAACAGCATCAACAACAGCAACAACAGCATCAACAGCAACAACATATGTCCAATATGGATGCAATGGGTGGTTATAGTCAGGTAGGATTAATGCCACTAACACCAGCTTCCATGCCCTCAACGAGAGCGGAAGAAGATGATGATAAGGAGCAGAGCCTCAATTCCAGTGTACAATTCCACTTGCAGATGGGCGCCAGTATGCATCCAACAGTAACCAATGGCGGCCTCATGGGCAACACAAATGGCCAATATATGAATGGAGCCGGCCAGGGTGGCTATAATGGCGGTCAAGGTGGCATGGGCATGGCCTCAGCCATGGGCGGCATGGGAGGCATGGGCTATGGCAATGCTGGAGCACAAAGGCATCATCAGGTAAGTGTCGCCCCCCTCTCTTCTTCCCTTCTCTTCTTTTTTTTTGTGTGTTTTTTTTTATTAAACAAAATTCAATGATGACTTCATACAATGATTGCAATTGCTGCTGCAGCAGCAGCAACACCAACAACAACAACAACAACAGCAACAGCAACAACTTATGACCAGCTGCTGTTGACAATTCACGTCTAACATTTGAAATTCATTAAGAGGCCATAAACAGATTGTTTTTAATGCGCCACCCCCTGCAACACCTGACCTTCAGTTACCTCTAGTATAACCCCTCCCCCCCCTCCCCACCAGATGAAACAGAAAGAAGCGCAGCATAACAGATGGTGGAAGAACAGAAAGGGTGCGGAGAGGGGGAAGAGTATATGAAATCAAATTTGAAAATTAAAATGGAAATTGAAATTGCGAAAAAAAAGCAATTCTGTTGTATAGCAAAAGCCCCTCTCCCTCTCCCTCTCCCTCTCTCTCTCTTTCTCTCCCACTTTGCTCGCTTCCACTCTGCATTCCCCCTTCTTTTGTCTTTCCTATGCCTAATCCAAGCTTAAACACTGTCAAATGTTTAGCCTGAAGCTACGTTTTATTAGTTATGGCCAGCTACTGAAATTGCAGCAACATGCTGTAAAATATACCAAAAATATACCAGAAATATACCAAAAAATATACCAAAAAATAGCAAAAAAATATAGTAAAAACTATACCAAAAATATAGCAAAAATTATACCAAAAAAACATGCTAGAAACATACCATGAATATACCAAAACTATGCTAGAAATATACCAAAGATATATGTATAAAAATTTACCGAAAATATACCAAAAACACTCGAAATATATATCAAAAAAAATATAAAAAAAATATTAAAAAATATATCACAAAATATACCATAAAATATACTAAAAGTATATCAAATATATACCGAAAATATACCAACAAAATATACCAAAAAATATACCAAAAAATATACCAAAAAATATAGCAAAAATATGCTATAAATTCAAAAGAAATAGACAATAAATTAAAACAGAATAAAACTCTGTTTAAAAATTCATTAAATATTGAAGATTAAAAGATATCAAGGGCAATTTGATCTAAGGCTAAGACAAACAATCGATACTTAAATATCGATATAAATTGTTGTATTAAATGTTATCGTTTATCGCTTGAATTGATGAAAATTGAAGCGCTTAACATTGACAAGTTTTAAGTGAAGTTTTACATAATTAGCAGCCATAAAACTATCGATATATATGTGTATATATATTTATCGATAATTGCAGCTAATCCGTAAATCTATTGCTTTATTTGACTGCTAGATAAACGCCCGTTGAACATTGTTAACACACTTAAATATAATCCATTTGCCTTGTGTAACAAAGTTTTTACTCGAAAGTTTCATAACGTTCTCGTTAAATATTTTTTTATATGGATATAATTTCATATATATACTATATATATATATATATATATAGATATTTGTATAGGGAGAGAAGGTCAACTAAGTAAATAGCATGCATAATACGACTGAGCTTTGGTGGTGAGCTGAGCGGAGAGCGGAGGGAGGCAACAATTACGAAAGTTGCGAGAAAACTCTCTATGGAATTTTATGACCTGACGCGATATGATGCAGTTTAGTTAGATTTTGGGTTTAGAATGAAATGCAATTTGGGTATGGATATATGGGTATATGGGTATGGGTATGAGTATGGGTATGGGTATATGGGTATGGGTATATGGGTATAAGTATGGATATGGGTTTGAGGGTAACGGGTTAAGGGTATTTATGAAGCTCCATTTGACTGAATGGCATTTTGTTGCGCAGTTGGCGGCGAGTCGCTTTCAATGCGCCTTCAATAACAAATTTAATTGTTTGCATGATGTGGGCAAAGTGCAGCAGCAGCAGCAGCAGCAGCAGCAGCAGCAGCAGCAGCTCTTCCTCTCTAGCTGTGTCTCTCTCTCTCTCTCTCTCTGTCCCTTTTTATTACATTTTTTTTTTGTAGCGGGAGTTAGAACAGTGCCAAGGGCTAACTAATTGCAGTCGCACTCACAGCAGCAGCAGCAGCTGTTTGACATGGCAATTAATGACAACAATTGCTGAAGGGAAACCCTTTTTGAACCCATTGCATCTATCTATCTGTGCAGCAACATTAACTCATTGATATATATATATATAATTAACTGTTATATCCTCTTTCTTTTGGCATTCGTTTAGATGACGCCAATGAACCAAATGCAGAACATGTCAATGGGTCCTGGCAGCGGTATGCCTGGCATGCAACAGCAAATGGGTGGCATGAATCCTATGGCCAAGATGCAGGGCATGGCAAATGGCGGCTATCCACAGCAACAGCCGCCGCAGCAGCAGCAACGTCGCATGGCACCTTATCCACATCCGCAGATGCATATGGCACAGAAGCGTGCCGGCGCTGGAGTTGGCGTTGGCGTTGGTGTTGGCGTTGGTGTTGGTGGCATGTATCCAAATCCAGCACAGCAGCAGCAGCAACCGCCGCAAATGTATGGCGGCCAGCAGATGCATCCGGGTAACGGTGGCGGAGCTGGTGTACCATTGCCAATGCAAGCGGGCGCTGGCAATGGCTATGGACGCGCTGGTCCCATGGGTGGCGGTGGCGTTGGTGTTGGCGGCGGTGTTGGTGGTGGCGCCTATGGACGCATATCAGCTGGCAATGGCATGGGACCAAATGGTGGTCCAGTTATGGGACCAGGTGGTGGTCCAATGATGCATATGGGCGGCGGTGGTGGCATGGGTCCTGGCAACGGTTGCATGGGACAGCAACGATTTGGTCCACAAGGAGGCGGTGCTGGTGTCGGCTATGGCGCTAGCGCTGCTGCGCATCAGGCACAATTCTATCCTGGCGGCAATGCTGGCGGCATGGGTGTAGGCGTGGGCGGTGGCCAAGGTGGCATGTGCCCGGCTGGACCGGGTGCTGTTGCCAGCACCGGCAATCCCTACCAGAATCAAGGGTAAGTAATAGAGCTTTATTTAATTGTATTCACTTGCTGAAGTTTCTCTCTCTCCCTCTCTCTCTCTCTCTCTCTCTCTCTCCCTCAGTTTCCAGCAAAACTATCAACACAGTCCAGTTCCTGGCAATCCAACGCCTCCACTGACGCCAGCCTGCAGTGTGCCCTATGTCAGCCCCAATCCGGACATAAAGCCTCCAATGGATAGCAGTAAGTTTTCCAATCAAAAGCTATAGCTATAGTTATATATATATATATCATGGCTAATCGTTGAATCCTTTTTGTTTTGCTTTCTATTAACAGGCGAAGAGATGAGACTGACATTCCCGGTACGAGATGGCATCATATTGCCACCGTTCCGCCTGCTGCATAATCTATCGGTCAGCAATCATGTGTTCCAATTAAAGCAGAATGTCTACAATACGCTGATGTGCCGGTAAGATCATCGCTAGCTTCTTGCAAAAGATTAGTTATATTAATCCTTGTATTATATTCTTTAAATATTTTAGCACCGATTTGGAACTGCAGTTGAAATGCTTCCATCAGGATGATCGCCAGATGAACACCAACTGGCCACATACCGTTACTGTCTCCGCCAATGCCACACCGCTCAACATTGAGCGCTCCGAGAAGAATAGCACAGCGTTGCGTCCACTTTACTTGAAGGCTGTCTGCCAGCCAGGACGCAATACGCTACAGCTGACCGCCAGTTCCTGTTGTTGTGTAAGTCTCTAGAGATTTATAGAGATACCAAATAGATGAATAACATTACTCATATTAATTTTGTATCCATATCCATAGTCCCATCTGTTTGTGCTGCAACTAGTCCATCGACCATCGGTGCGTCAGGTGCTGCAGACGCTGCATAAACGGAATCTATTACCTTTGGAGCATAGCGTGCAAAAGATAAAGCGTAACCTAAGCCTGCCAAGCGTTGGTGCCGATGGTGTTACCGTAACTGGCGGCAGTCCCGATGCCTCGCAGACGCAATGCGCCAAGATCTCATTGAAGTGTCCAATAACCAAATCTCGAATACGCCTGCCGGCACGTGGTCATGAGTGTAAGCATGTGCAATGCTTTGATCTGGAGGCATATCTAATGATTAATAGCGAACGTGGATCCTGGCGTTGTCCCGAATGCAGCAAATCGGCCATAACAGATACATTGGAAATAGATCAATATATTTGGGCCATACTCAATACGTTAAGCACCTCCGATGTGGATGAGGTTATAATTGATTCATCGGCCAATTGGCGAGCCCTACAGCATAATGGTGGCATGCCAAATGCACCACAATCTGGACTACCAAGCAATGGCAATGTGCTGCCATCAAATGCCAATACAAATCCAAATCCCAATACCAATCCCAATGCCAATCCCAATGCCAATCCCAATGCCAATGGCAATGGCAATGGCAATGGTAATGTCAATGGCAATGCCAATGCCAGCAGCACAACAACCAGCGGCAGCAACACAACTGTTGGTGGCGTTGGCAATGGTATGCCAACCATTAAGCAGGAGCTCTGCGATGATATTGCCAAGGTGATGTCTCCAGGATCAACACAGCTACCCACATGGGATAATTCACAGGCGATGAGTCCATATAATATGCACGACATGAATTCCATTGCCAGTGGCAACATGATGGGCAACAACAATGCGCCAAATGGTGCACAGCTGTAAGTACACACACACTCTCTCTCTCTCTCTCTCTCTATATCCATCTATCTTTCACTCTCTCTCTCTCTCTCTCACTCTGTCTGTCTGTCTCTTTCCTTCTCATTTATATAATGTTAATTAATCTGTTTGATGCATTTCTTATTATTATTTCCAGTGGAAATCGCAGCAGCTATGACAGCTTCGGTGGCAGCCACAGCGATGGCAGCAGCCTGGCCAACAGCGATGGCGTCAACTCGCTGGATCAGCTCAATGCCATGGAGAAATCGCTTAGCGATCAGGTAGGTTCAGCAACAACAATTCTCCTTCTTCTTTGCACCCCTTTTTTATTATTATTTTCTTTATTATTATTCTTATTATTTTAATCGTAGATGCCACATACGCCGCATACACCTGGCGCGGCTAGCCATCCAATGACACCTGGTGGACCGCCAAGTGTTAGCTCATCGCACAATGAGCCCATTAGCGGCGGTACACCAAATGCCACAAATGGTGCTGGCGGCAACAACAGCAACAACAACAACAATAATAATAATAATAATAATACCAATGGCAACAACAACAACAACAACAACAGCACTGGACACAATTCACCACAAACACCTGGCACGCCCAGCCGTAGCCTAGGCAGCAGCACCAGCATGTCCAATACGGATAGCCAACAGCAGCAACAGCAACAGCAGCAACAACAACAGCAATCACAACAGGAGCAGCTACTCAATTCATTGATAAGCAGCCAGACGCAGCTAAATGATCTGAGTGCTGAGCTCCAGAACTTTGACCCCTCCACGGCTGGCCTGGACAACAATGGGCACGATCTAAATGTAAGTAACGAGTAGAAGGTAGTACACATCAGCGGAAAAAGGCTACAATTAGTTGCATCTAGACACCTAATGCACAATTTAGCATTAAATATAACCATGTAGAAGTGAAACTAAAAGAATGAAAGAAGATGTTAAGCAACGAGTGCAATGTAATAATTAACTATACCACTTGACTCCAACAGGATTCTAAAACGAATGAGCTTTAATACTTACAAAAGAACAAGTGAAAAGTAACGAGTAACGAGTAACGAGTAACATGTAACGAGTGTAGCAATTGGTAATCTAAGGTTAAAAGAGCGAACAATATGAAACGAAAATTAAAGTAAAAGCTATTTAAAAATAGCGACTAACAATAAGTAGAAGTAAAGGACTAAGTCGCAGGAGTAGCAATTACAATGCAAAGATTGCAGTGGGGCCATTGGAAGCAGTGTGTATACAGCACAGGGGGGGGGTCAATGTAAGGGGAACAGTATAAATTGTTAGAAGAAATTTATTATAAATTGAATTGCAATTAGTTTTGCAATTTTGCAGCAGCAGCAGCAGCAGCAGCAGAAAGGAAATAAAATTTAATGCGCATTAGAAGAAAAAAAAACTTCGCCACGCACACGCACACGCACATATATGTGCATATATACACAGGGACGTAGAAATTATGCGCAATAAGTGTGCGTGAGTGCAGGCAATGACATAACAAAAAAGGAAAATTTAAACTGTATAGCTATATAGCATAAATAAAATGAAAAAGGGCAAATGCAAATCCAAATTAAGATTATGAAAATATAATTGAAATTTGTTTTATTTTCTACTTACAGCTCTTACAGGATATGGATCCAATGGAAATATTGTCGTATCTGGACCGTCAGCCAGACTTAAACACGCCACCGTCGAGTGGAAGCAGTAATAATAATGCCAGCGATGATTTGCTGGCGACGTTATTCGATTAAATCAACTTGTTGTAGTAGTTTTTTTTCTTCCTTTTCTTGTGTGGGCCTATTTATTATATAATCGATGGCTATCGAGTGCAATATCGGTCCAGTGTTGCACAGTGCTGCTAGAAACTTGTGCTGACAAGTGATGATGTTGCAGGAAAAAGCAAAAGCAAAAGCAAAACCAACTTTAATGACAGCAACAAGGTTAAAGAAGAAGAAACAATTCCTTAGAAAACAAACAAAAACAGAAAAGAGAATAAAACAACAAAAACAAAAGTATGAAAATGAAAAATGTAAAACAAAACCAACAAAAAAATGGCAAAAACAAATACCATAAAATTGTATATAGTATTATTAATTTTAATGAATTCTGCACTAAAGCGTACTTCAAAAAAAAATAAAAAAAAAAAAGAAATAAACATTTACGTTTCCTCAAACACATATACACACACACACACTAACACACACCTACACACTCACACACACACACACAACAACACAATATCGAAGCAGCAAATACAAAAAAGAAAAATTTTGAATTTGCAGTGTTGAAAAACAAAATGAAATGTGATTTAAAAATTAATTAATTAAATTAATTGGCATTTAATTTAAAAAAATAAAAATAAAATACAAAATAAAAAAAAAACACTCAAAGAAGAAGCAAAAAATAACAACAACAAACAGTCATTATACCATATAAAAAAAAAGCAAAAGAAAAACCAATTTTCAGTTGACAACAAAAAGAAATGAAAGAAAATTCCTTCAAAGAAATTCACGAATTTAAAATAAAAACAAAATTTCGTTGGCCTCCCCCCCCCACCCCCTCTCCACACACAAAAAAAGCAAAAAAAAAAAAAAACAAATTAAATTTTTTCTTAAGTCGTGCAGCAAATTAGCATTGAAAAGGAGAGCCCAAAAACTAAAAAGAAAAAAACAAACAAAAACAAAAACTTTTTTTTAAATTTTTTTTTTTTTTTATTAATTTTTAATATATAAAAAATGTTTATGCTTGTTTATTGTACAAAGTATTAAAAGAAAAAAAAAAACATAAATAAAAACTAAAAAATAAACACAAAGCAAACACAACAACGCAGCAAACATAACAAGAAGAAGAAGAAGTATATAAAGAAAAACAATTAAAAAAAATAAAATACAAGTTTAAGGGAAAGCAAGAATTAAAAAAAATAAACAAAAAAAAAAACACAAAAAAAATCCCAACAATTTTATTACATTTATAAAATGAAAACATTTACATTTTAATTGTTGCATAATTTTAATTTTTTTTTTTTTTTGAAATACCTATTAAAAAAAGAAATATATATTAAAAAAATTTAAGCGCGGTAAATTAAAAAATGCAAAAAAAAAACAAAATTCGATAAATTTATATATTAAATGTAAAAGTATATAAAAGTAAAGAAGTAGAAAAAAAGAAAGGATAATTAAATATATATTTCATATATATATATAAATATATATACATATATATGATTGTAAAAGAAAAAGAAGAAAATAAAAAAAAATGAACACATGTACTTTAATTTTTAAGGCAGGATAAAGCGCAAAACAAACTATTAAAAATTTAAATCAAATTTAATGCTAGAACTAAATTAAAGTTAAAATTAAATAAAATAAAATATAAAATACAAAACAAAACAATTTTTGTATATATCGATATGTATGTACGTTAAATGCGGCAACAACAACAACAACAACACACCCACACACACAACACATACACACACAGCATACACAAACAAAAAAAAAAAAAGAAAACAATTAATTAATACATATATAAAAATAAAAAATACATATATAAATGAAAGTATTGTTTAAAAACAAATTTTTTGAGTTTCTTTTTTATTTAAACCTATTAATTTTTTTTTAACATTTTCAGTTGACAAAAAAAATCAAAATGAACAAGAATATATATATATATATATATTTTTTTTTTTTTTTTTTTTATACGCTGTGGTTAACATGGACCAATTTTTATATATAATACCCACACACCGAACGATTTTCGAGCAGCAAAAGGCAAGTTAAAATACAAAAAAAAAAAAAAAGTTATAAGAAATAAAAAGAAAAAAAAAACTTTCAATTATTTGACACAAAAAAAAAAAAACAAGGAAAAGTAAATAAAAAAAAAATAGTAAAATTTTTAAGCGAAATTAAAAAAAATGCTTCTCGAGCTATTCAAAAGTCTTAAAAATATTCAAATAAAAAAAAAAGGCAAAACTTAAAAAAAAGACAATTTCAAAAAGAAAAAAAAAATGCTTAAAATAATTATGCAAAAAGAAATCTCGTCAATGTGGTAGTTAAATGAATCTCAACTTTTTTCTCAATGTTATATCAAACCATATGCTAAATTATTATTATATATAACGCTTAACGTCGTGTATTCTTAATGCAACAACAAAATGGCAAAATGAAAAACAAAAATGGAAAAATTTGAAAAAAAAAAAGAAAAAAAAAACGTAGTGGTTTCATTGTAAAACAATATTTCATAAATTTACGAATAGCTTCGACATTTTTCTCGCTTTTACAAAAAAAAAAAAAAAACAAAACAAAACAAATGAAAATTGCAAAAAAAACAAAATACTTTAAATGAAAAACAAAACAAAAAAAAAAAAAGAGAAACAAAAACAGTTGAAGTTGGCTTGCCTTAGCGTAGTGCGTGGCGTTGCCAGATTGTTGCGTGTACACAAAACCGAAACGGTTAAAGCAACATGCTGCACGCTACGTCAAGTGCGAGCCAACATTAACCGTTAACCGTTTCGCGGGCAGTTACGGCCATGGAATATGCGCAAATGTGATTTTATTCAAAATAAAATACACATAACAAATTAAAGCAAATAAAGGATAAAAATGAAAGTAAAAGGAAAAGTAAATGAAAAGAAAGTAAAGTAAACATAAATAAATTTAAAAAGAGATTAACGAAAACTTAATTACAATTAAAGACAATTAATTTTTATTGAAATCGGCATTGGCTGAGTTTAAAAATGGGAAGTGTACATACGAGTATTTACCTAACATATATAATGGATATATATATATATGTATATATGTATAAGTATATATATATATATATATAATGGATGTATATCTCTTAATATATATATTTGCATACATATATATATATATATATATATATATATATATATATATATATATATATTTAATGCTAGCGTTTAAGTTGTAATTTTAAATGAAAATGAAACAAAAGCAAATACACATTAAATAATATAAAAAAAATTATGTTATTTGTTCTGTTTTTGGGAGGCAGCGTTCTACTTGGGATTAGGTGTTTCCAATGGTTTCTTTAGTTCCAGCGACTTTTCTTGGCACGCTTTGCATCTTGATTTGCTGCTGCTGCTGCTGCTGCTGCTGCTGTTGCTGCTGCTGCTGCTGCTGCTGCTGCGCCTGTTGAGCTGCTAGATGCTGCTGCCACTGCTGCCACTGATGGTGGTGGTGGGGGCGGCGCTGCAAAGACACCCGTTTCGGGTACAGTCTGTTCCCAGGTGCGATCACTGGAAGCGCGAAATTGTGAATTATATTGCGAGCGGAATGCTTCCCGCATAGCTGAGTAGCGATCAGAAGCAGGACCAGCACCTGTACGCGTCTTATTGAGTGTCTCCACGGGTCCTTTGCCCTTGGCTGCTGTGGGACTAGTTGTTGCTGTGTTACCACTGCCGGAACGTTCACGATAACCAAGACCCATAAAATTGTTGGCTGGTTTTTTACTTTTGCCCTGCTTAAACCTTGAGCTGCGAAACCAGGAACTTTTCATGGCCAGTTCCATGAGATCATCGGGTACATCCTGATCGGCACCTTCCAAATTGCGTACCAAATGGCCAGCAAATTCCTTATCCTTCTCTGTGACTAGCGTATACGCATTACCCTTCTCACCAGCACGACCTGTGCGTCCAATCCGATGTGTATGTGTATCAATGTCGCGTGCAATGTCATAGTTAACCACGTTTCGTATATGAGGAATGTCCAGACCACGCGCAGCAACATCTGTAGCCACCAGAATATCGCATTCCTTGCGCTTAAACTGCATGATGACCTTGTTACGATCCGCTTGATCCATGTCACCGTGCAGCAACAGCACATTGTGTTCCTTTACTAGTAAATTATTGGCCACGGTCTCTGCATCTGTCTTTTTGGTAACAAAGATGAGGACGGCACCTTCGGATAGAAATTTTACCAGATGGCATAGCAGCCAGTTCCATTTTTGTAATGGATTGGGAAGTACATAAATATATTGGGTAATGTCCTGATTTGCCTCGTTCAGATCACCCTGAACAATTCGCACTGGATCGGTTAATATGTCCCGGGCAAGACGTTCAATCCGCTTCTTAAATGTGGCCGAAAAGAGCAGCGTCTGTCTGTCGGGTCGTACATGGTTGCATATGGAACGCACCTGCGGCTCAAATCCCATATGAAACATGCGATCTGCCTCGTCTAATACCAGAAATGTGACACGTCTCAAATTGGTGGCTTTCATCTTAACCATATCAATCATGCGTCCAGGTGTCGCCACCACAATCTCACAGCCCTGTTCCAGGGCCTTGCTCTGTTCCCATTTGGAGCCACCGCCATAACAGCAAACGACATTTATGTTGTAAACCTTTCCAAATTTCTTCGCCTCGTTGTAGATTTGTAGTGAAAGTTCACGTGTGGGTGCCAGTATAAGACCAATGGGTCCGTCGCCCGGTCGCAGCTCACGCTGATCCATAAGATGGGTAAGCAGTGGCCAGATGAAAGCAGCCGTTTTTCCAGAGCCAGTTTTGGCGATGCCAATAATATCACGTCCAGACAAGGCAGCAGGCACTGACTGAGCCTGAATGGGCGTGGGTTGTGTGTACTCCGCCTTGCGAACGGACTTAAGGAGCTGATCATCGAATCCAAAATGGCCAAAGGAACTGACTGGTTTGGGCGGCGATGCACCGCTTACTTTAACACCCAGCGTATGTCGCAGATCTCGCACTTGCTCCTCATTTAGCTGGGCAATGTCTTCGTGAGGTGTATAGAAGTTCCGTTCGAAGGGTTCATACTCAATCTCCGAGTGATAGATGGGCGGCAATGGATCAATATCTTTTTTTTTGGGCGGGGCTATGGGATTGCCATCCTCATCGTAATCGATCTCTGGATCGGAACCTTCGTCTCGTAGACCAGCATTGGGATTCTCTTCTATATACCGATAGTAACTTTCCTCATCATCTTCGTCATCAATATCGCCACGTACACCCTTCTTGTCCAGCGGTGCAGTGGGCGATTTATGTTGCTGTTCTGTCGCTGCACGTACCTTTTCCTTTTCTACTTGCTGATTGATACCAGCCATAAACTGCTCCAGTGGATCATCATCTGAATCTGAGTCGTCCTTAGGTGCAGTTGCGCCTGGTGATCCGGGTGCCGGTATATACGCTTGACTTGGTTCTGATTGGTGTGGTTCATCGTCATCATCAAAGTAATCATCATCCATGTGTTGTTTTCGTTTGCCCACAATATTGCTGGAGTTGGTGTACTGACTGATGGCCTGTAGGGTTGAGTAGCCATGTTTGGATGTAGTGCTACTAACTGTAGAACCAGATGCGGCTGAGCTGGCTGTAACAAATGCAGGCGCCGAACCAGATGCTCCACCTCTGGCGCGATTAAAACGGAAACCAAAACCGCTTCCCCCTCTATTATTACTTAAAGCTGGCGGTGGAGGGACTGCACTCATATTATTTCCACTTGGCTGTTTTTTATACGGAAAGCCACCGCCTCCGATCCCTCGATAATTACTCATGGCTGGCTGTACTTCAACAAATTTATCTTTGTTTTTCTTTTATATGTATCACAAATCAATACAACAATCGCTAGTTAAGAGTTAGCTAAATGTGAACTGCCAACCTTATAAAAAGTTAGTATTTTCCAACACTGTTATGCTATGAATAATCGATGTAATTAATGTGATTTGGGCAAGAAGAAGAATGTTTGTTTACCGCCAAATTAATAATTTTAAGATTATTTTTGAATATCGGTATTAAATCAATAAAATTTGTTACTTACCAACTCACTTTCATTAAAACTTATATATAATTATATATATAAAACAGCTTATTAAGTATATTAAATACTATTTTAGCAAACTAATACCAATATGTACAATATACCAAATATGTACTAAACAAAATTTATCGTTTGTTTATGAAAGAAAGTTATCGAATCTAGACTGTTGCTGTCTTGTTGTTTGTTGGCAGCAACAGCTGATATAAAGATGGTTGAGCAAACTGCAAGAGATTATGCTAAAATTATACAAAGCGTGGATTTTGATAAGGACGTAAGTCTCTTGCTATAATATTCAGTTAAAATAAGTTATCAATCGTAATACATTTCCAGATCAGTCCATTCTGTAGTAGCATAGAGGATATGCTGGCGCGGTTGGACGAGTTCGAAACTGTTTTGGCCTCTGTAAGTTTTGTTTACTCCCTCTAAATGCTTTTGGTTTTGTTTTTTTTTTTAGTTCCTTTGCCTTTTGAATAAAGAAAAAAAACAACTATTGAAAATGTACAAATTTGAATAGTATGCAACAGGTAGAATTAATTATCTGAAACCCCGTTATGTATATATATTCCTGATCAGGAGTTGACTCGATCTAGCCATGTCTGTTCGAATGAACGCCCCTTTCTCAGAGACTATAAGAGCTAGAGCAACCAAATTGGAAATCTAGTTTCCTTAATTCTGTACGCTTAACAAGTTTATGTTAATTTTTTGAATTTTCCCCCTGAGGCCCGCGGTATGAAAAACACGATTATTAATAACAATTTTCATCCGATCGAATTTCTTTTTCGTGCACATAATAATTAGACCATTACTTATCTACATTGTGGAGCGGTGAATTTATCCAACATTAAATATTACGTTAATGAGCGAGACGGGTACAAAAATCCCCAAATAGAACTGTCGGTGTATGTTGGCAATGGGGTTTATAGTCGGGTACAACTAACTACAGCTTTCCTACTTGTTTTAAATATTTATACATATATATATATATTCGTTAATATACATTAGGTGCGTGCCGAGACCAATGAGGTTATGGCCAATCATGTGTGCGGTATACTGAGTTTTAGCGGCAACTTTGAAGAGCTACGCAAGCGCGTCGATAACTTGGAGAAATTTATCACCATAGTAAATGGGAACCTAAATGAATTGGAGAACACTCTAGACGTAGCTGAAGATGAACTTAATGTTACTGAATACAGCTTTAAAGGATTACTACTGAAACCACTCAAAGCCAAATTAACTGCCTCAGACACGCTTAGTGCTTCAACCAAAAGCAATTTAATTGATGGGGAATATCAACCGGTTTCCATTTACAATTCAGATACTTACTTTGGCATACGCCCAGCCGAGGTTGATCATGATGAAGATGTAAGTGGCAGTACATAGTAATAAGTAAAACATAATGTAACTAGAAAAGTGTTTTTTAGACGTGTATATAAATTTTTTCATATATTTTTATTGATTTTTTTATGCGTATTTTTAAATGGAATTCGTTTTCCACTTCGATTTTAGGGCCATTTTAAAAAGATTTTAAAAGACCTCAATTTTATTTCACTGGCTGATTGCCTCGGTTTAGTCAGATCCTTCTTGTGTTGGTGCGATCTTGGCTTTGTTAAAGAGTTCAGCAACTGGCACTGGATGATGACGCAGCGCTGTGTTAGATCCTTTCCTGTGATTGGGATCAACTGCAGGCGCATTTTGGGGCACAAGGGCTGGAGGTTGTTCCTGCGAAGAATGTTGTACAGTAGGGCTATCTTGTGAAGATGTTACGTCGCGTGTTACTTTTGTAGAACCCAATTTTTGGGGACTGTGTTGCAAGGATTGATATGCCGTAACGGAATGAGGCTTTTGCGGCTGTTCCGTTTGAGGAAGTTTGTGCAAGCTTTGCTGTGCTTTAACCGAGTCAGGCTTTTCGGGTGTGTCGCGTCTTATCTTTGAGGGATCATGTTGCAGGGATTCTTGTGCCACAACAGAATGAGGTTTTTGTGGTTGGTCCGTTTGAGGAAGTTTGTGCAAGCTTTGCTGTGCTTTAACCGAGTCAGGCTTTTCGGGTGTGTCGCGTCTTATCTTTGAGGGATCATGTTGCAGGGATTCTTGTGCCACAACAGAATGAGGCTTTTCTGGGTTTTCCGTCTGAGGAAGATGATGCAAGCCTTGCACTGCTTTAACAGAGTCAGGCTTTTCCGGAACTGGTATATCGCGCTTTGTCTTCGAGGGATCGTGAATCAAGGTCTCGAGTGCCTCAACGGAATGAGGCTTTTGTGGTTGCACGGGCCGAGGGATTTCGTGTAGGCCTTGCACTGCTTTAACAGAGTCGGGCTTTTGTGGAACGGGTATATCACGCTTTTTCTTCGAGGGATCATGTTGCAAGGATTTGTGTGCCACAACGGAATGAGGCTTTTCTGGCTGTTCCGTTTGAGGAAGTTTGTGCAAGCTTTGCTGTACTTTAACCGAGTCAGGCTTTTGTGGTGTCTCTCGCCTTACCTTGGAGGGATTATGTTGTAAGGACTCGTGTGCCACAACAGAATGAGGTTTTTGTGGTTGGTCCGTTTGAGGAAGTTTGTGCAAGCTTTGCTGTACTTTAACCGAGTCAGGCTTTTGTGGTGTCTCTCGCCTTACCTTGGAGGGATTATGTTGTAAGGACTCGTGTGCCACAACAGAATGAGGTTTTTGTGGTTGGTCCGTTTGAGGAAGTTTGTGCAAGCTTTGCTGTACTTTAACCGAGTCAGGCTTTTGTGGTGTCTCTCGCCTTACCTTGGAGGGATTATGTTGTAAGGACTCGTGTGCCACAACAGAATGAGGTTTTTGTGGTTGGGCCGTCTGAGGAGATTGATGCAGGCCTTGCACTGCTTTAACAGAGTCAGGCTTTTGTGGAACAGGTATATCACGCCTTGCCTTCGAGGGATCATGTTGCAAAAGTTCGTGTGCCGCAACGGAATGAGGCTTTTCTGGCTGGTCCGGTTGAGGAAGTTGATGCAAGCTTTGCTGTACTTTAACAGAGTCAGGCTTTTGTGGTGTATCACGTCTTATCTTCGAGGGATTATGTTGCAAGGATTCGTGTGCCACAACCGAATGAGGCTTTTCTGGCTGGTCCGTCTGAGGAAGTTTGTGCAAGCCTTGCTGTACTTTAACAGAGTCAGGTTTATCTGGCTGATCGGAGTCTTCGGTTTGAGAATGATGCCGTTTATGGCGATATTTAGGTTCACTAAGCAAGACAAGCTTTTCAGCAGGCTTAGGATCGGTAACAACAGCAGGATTAATGGGACTGGGTCGGGTCAAACCCACTTCTTTGACATCAACTGGTGCTGCCGAAGCATACCAAATGCCACACAAGGCCACCAAAATCAACTGTAAAAGTTCAAATGTAACATTTTTTAAGTGAAAAAAGTAACGCCTATTAAAAAATTAAAAGTGTGACTTACAAATTTTGCCATTGTCATAGACACAATTAAAATGAGGCACGATCTCGACTGGATCGATATCTCTAGCGAACTGCTGGCATCAACCTAAGCTCACCCGCGTTATATGGTGAAAATGGCTCTGTTTAGACGGGTGGATGGGGAGGAAACCTACCAATATATTTGACGTTGATGTTAACCAGTTCTCAAATTGGTGATAATTGGCAAACTAACGCTTAACGCTGTAGTTTACATAGTATATAATATTATATTGTATATATTGTACCTGTCGAGTTTCTATATCAATATATATTTACATATATATATATACATGTAGATGTTTTGATATTTTTCCCATTGATTGGGAGGCAGCTAATTATCAGCTATACTATATGAGCATCTATAAAGACATGAGATCTGATATTAATTACCTCAAGGCGGGCCTAAGCCTAGGTCAGGTGCACCACTACGCTGTGTTGACATATTCTGGTGTTGGGAATCCCGGCCTTGTTTACTGCGCCATTATAATTGTGTTTAAAACGGCTGTCTCGGCTTTGTACTAATTTAAGATTCTAACTCAATACAAACTATAATGTGTATATATATTTTCATCGTTTGACACGTTTCTAGCTATACACGTTTCTAGCCATACATACATACGTACATACTCTATATATTATGGATGTGAATGAAAAGTGGCTCAAGGCGGCATTAAATCTGCTTAGGTATATACACTGTATTAATATTATTTTTATTGGCATTGTACGGTATTTGTGGGTCTTGGGAACCCGGTATGTTAGTCATCTCTATTTAGCACTAACTTGCAAAAAGCTATATGCGCACATCAATGTCTAGAAATGTGTACAAATACTAGGAAGCTAATAAATATTCACATAAATAATATAACCGTGAAATGTTTATAATTACAAGCTTTACGTAAGTTGTCACTTTGCGCTTATATATTAAAAACAACGTAGGATTAAATTTAATGTTTCAAACTGTAGCAATTACATGTTTATTATAATTTATGCTCAATAATTAGTTGTAATGCATTTGATAATAAAATTAATACTTTAAATGTAAAAACACGTTACAAACAGTGTTTACACAAAATTTGCATAATATCTTTAGATATGTGTTAGATGTAAACACTGTTTGCTTTAAGTGCAACGTCAACTTTGACACTATTAACCGTATTTAATGAAATCGCCCTAGCAGCTCATTTGCTTAAAAAATTAATAAGTTGCTAATAACATTTTGCGCTTTAAGCAATAGTTTTTTGGATTTGGATAACTTTGGATTTAGTGTAAAATACAAAATAACAGATTTATATGTACTTAATAATTTTAAGTTATATTGAATTAAATTAAATAAAGTTCACAATTTCAAATGAACCACATTACGCTACTCTAGTCCAATGTGTACACACAATTTGAGCGTTAATAAACATATGCCAAATTGAGTTGATTTTAAAAAATTATTAAGTGTGGGCACACTGTTGTCTAGAATTTAGTTAACTGCGATTTAAAGATACCTTAAATTTTAAATATATTGTAAATAAAATAATAAATAAATAAAATGCCAACAGAAATTGAAAATTTGAATCCCAATGTATATGGCAAGATCAAGGAACGTGAGGTGACAGCCAACGAAGAGGATGAAACTGTTGCCGATCCCTTTGATAAGCGTGAAATATTTGGTAAGTGCCGTAAGACGATACTTTTGTTTTGAATTTAATATTTAATGGCTTTTGTAGATCTCATACGAAACATTAATGATCCGGAACATCCATTGTCACTTGAAGAATTGCATGTAGTCCAAGAAGAGCTGATATCTATAAGTGACAAACAAAATTTGGTACACATTAATTTTACACCCACAATTCCTCACTGCTCCATGGCCACGCTCATTGGTCTTTCCATACGCGTTAAGCTGCTGCGCTCTCTTCCACCACGTTTCAAGGTCACCGTAGAGATAACACCGGGTACACATGCCTCCGAGCTCGCTGTGAACAAACAGTTAGCAGACAAGGAACGTGTTGCTGCAGCGTTGGAAAACAAGCATCTGGCAGCAGTCATAAATCAGTGTATATCAGCAAAGAGTTAATTTTTATAAGTAGACAAAAATTTTAAATAATAAAAATTTTATTTTATTTTAGCATAAAGTATATGCACCAAACATTTTACCGGATTATGGAAAAAAAAATAATAGCTTAAACTATAACATTAACAAAGATAGCTGTCAAGAAGAGGATTGAAAGGCTACTGATGTTTTCTGTTTGAAGACTTAATATTGTCACCTATCTGTGCATGTGACTGGGCTTCAATGGTTTCGATAGGTCGTGGTTTGGTGGGATCATATTTAAAGGTTTTGACCAATGGTCCTTTACCGGCCTTGGCAAAACGAATCTCATCCAACCGCTGTCTTTCTTCTATCTCCTTACTAATCTTCATATTATCCCAAGCTACATAAAGAGAAAGAGAATATCATAATTAGAATTTGGGAATTATTTTTCAGGAAAACGATAACGATAAAAACTTACATTCTTTCATGCCACCAACGAATCCCTTCTTCTTGGCGGGCAGTGAGGAAGGCGGGTGGACAATCATTTTATCAATCTTGAAATAATCCCTTACGGCGGGCAGGCGTAATAACGCAACTTGCCCCAAGGAAATAAAATTACTGCAGGCCCAGTATGTGAGGATAGCGGCAGGAAAATTCATGGTAAAGGGGAATATGACGACAGGCAAGGCACGTAGCACATACTTCATGGTATTCATGTTCGCTGCTGAAAGGCGAGCACTGTCCGTACCAAGTTCAATGGTTAGATATAACGTAGCACTGGTAATCACAGGCAGTAAATATAATGGATCCGCTAGTGTAAGATCAGTGAACCAAAAGAGACCGCCATCTCGCATTGACTCTACTGGTGTATTTGCCATTTGACGTAGACCCATAAAGAATGATATGAAAAGTGGTGCTTGCGCTAGAGGGACAATCATATTCTTCAGAGGATTAACGCCCTTCTCGCGCATAAAAAGCATCATTTCTTGTGCATAGCGTGCTGATTCAATGGCATTACCCGATTGACGTGCTTCAGTCATTTTCAATTGTAACAGTTGCATCTGGGGCATATTATTGCTCATTTTGGCTGAATTTCGTTGGGCTAAGACAACCAATGGAAAAATAATAGTACGCACAACAAGTGTTCCAATGGCAATAGTACCCCACCATGGTATATCCCATGAACAGTGTAAAAATTCCATACAATTTTGTACCATACCAACTGGAGACCAACCGCCTAGTCCAATTGAAGCAAATGTGGGTTCTCCAGAACCAAGTACATTTACAATATTTTCTGCGTTTATTGCAGCATTTTCAACAATTGTTGGTGGCATTGGTGCATCCGGTATGGACGGAAGATCAACATATTCCTTTGTAGAAACCGATTCAAGTCCAACATCTACGTTAGAGCTGGCAAATCGTAAGCCTCCCACAGAAGCACATAGCGGCTGTAAAGATTTTGCTTGCATCAATGCCGCATTTGTCTGCAATTGGGTGCTCCATCTCGTAGCCATATGCATATCTCGACTATTACCACACGGTAAGATTATCTGTAAATGTATCATACAATCTTAATATGGGTTTCCCATTGCATTCATAAGAAACCGCGCTTTGCAGGTTATGTCACAGGGCGCTCCTCAGCTACCATGTTCAGTTCGCCGGCTCTAACACTGTCACTTACCTGTGTGGCTGGTCTATTGGCCGTAATATTAACAGTTAAAGCTGCATTGGTAGCCCTCCAGAGCTGCATTCGCTTAGCTAACATTTTGTGCTTTGTTTTAATTTATAAAATTATAAAATTTTTGACGGTTTCTTTGCCTTAATCAAACAAAACAAGTTGGCAGTTCCGTTCGCGGTCACAGCTGTGCAATAATAAACATATGGTATTACCAGGGCTGTAAAATCGATAATTTACTTATTTTTTCCGTTTTAATTTTGACAAAAACTTCTTATTTCACTTTAAATTTCAAATTGATTCGAATCAATTTCTGTTAGCCTTGTATTTATTTATATTTTATTATTATTTATTACAAGGTTTCTAATAATATTTAATGTTCAAAAATTATCAAAAATTACAAACAGTGTAAAATTTTAAAATCTGAAGCGTATATATTCCAATGACACGATACTTTTGAAAAATGTATATTGATTATTTGAATTTTATAGATTTGAGCATTTCATTTTTAACCGTTTCAAATTTGACAAAAATTTTCCAAGTTGCTTATAGTTTCTTTATTCTAGACTGCTTTTGTTTATGCTTAGCTTTTGTTACTTTTTAATTGTATTAATTAGTTAAAAGATATCACTTTTCAACCGATTTTTATTTTACATTATAGAATTGCTGAAAAGACTTTAATACAACTTATAGCCATATATATGGATCAGCATTCAGAATAGTAATTTCCTATAGCCGATGCCGTTTGCATGCTTAAAGGTATCGGAGAGAGAAAGAGAGCGCCTTTGGTGGAGCTGCTGTTGGAGCAGCAAACAAAAACAGGCGGCCTATTGTTCTGTCTCTCATTTTGATAGTATTCAACAACAGCAAGCGGTTATTCGAATCTCTTTCAACTTCAGTCGCTTGTAGTTATTTGAAGCGAACGCTTGTAGTGCGCACGCGCAGCACTTGCACACACAAAAATAAAACGGAAAATCGTATAAAATAAAGAAGCAGAACTGATCGACCGACGGGTAAATTTTGAATTTTATATGTTTTCAGTTACTCGCGAGCGCTTCAGCGATTCGGTTACTTCGCTGTTGTGAAGTTGGCAATAATAACAATAAAGTAGCAGTTATTTCTGCATTGCATTATTGTTTTCTTATTCTATAATTTTTTTTTTCTATTTTTTTGTATTTTTGTTGTTCAGCTTATATATTTTATATATAGCTTATATATATACAATTAAGTAATATATATATATATATATATATATATATTCCTTTATTGTTTTTGGGAGCTGTCGCTAAGTCGCCGGCGCAGCTACCAAACCAAAGTTCTTTGCACGGCCGCTGCTTGTTGCTGCAGCTGCCGCTGCCGCTGCTGCTGCTGCTGCTGCTGCCGCCGCTGTTGTCGCCTGTCGCTTGCTGCCTGCCGTTGGTCGCAGATGCATTTTCAATAAACGCGTTTTCTTTTAGCACGTTGCGTGGGCGCCCAGCCATGCGCCTGTCTATACCGCGGTCTCTATCTATTTTGTGTGTGTATGTGTGTGTTAGTTTATGTGTTTGTATTGCTAATTAAAACAAAAACAGCAACAACAACAACAACAACAAAAAACAACAACTGATACAACTAGAAACGATAACTTTAACGCAGGCCAAACAAAGTACTATCGATAAATGCAATTAAGCTCATTCACAAATTGGAGCAGCAACAACATCAACACCAACGACAACGACAACGGCAACAACAACAGCAACGACAACAACAAGTGCAACAGGTGTTGGGCTGTTGCCAGTTTTATAAATTTTCTTGTTTTTCTCTTCGTGAGGTAAGTAAAAAAAAAAAAAAAAAATATTATTTTATTTATGTATAAAATATATTTAATAATATTAATAAATACAACGCAGTAGAAATAATAACAATAATAATAATAATAATAATAAGTTTGTATTATTATTTATCTTCTGATTAGCGGTCAGCATCTGCTTGCATAACTCAACAGTTGAAATAATATTTATAAGTCTATCGAAACGTCTCATACTTTTTCAACTCCCAACCCCCAACCCTTCTCGCACCAATACTCCTACTCCTGCTCTTCTTATAAGTCCCATAAAATTGGATCAATTACGTATAACAATAATTCCGATAAGAATGTCGTAAACACAAAGCACAAACCTTACCCACTTCTAACGAGTGCTTTTTTCTTAAACCTTCTTTATTTATCTACAACTTAAGGTTGTTCGGTTGTCCCATGAATATAACTCGAATATGAAACGAAGATTTATCAATTCCAATCATAGTTATCGTAATTATAATATTTCTAATGGGAAATTTCGAAATTAAAATTTAGAAAAAAGTTTACCTTCTATAGTTTTTTTATCTTTTTTTTCTGGTGATTTCCTCTTTAAAGTGTAAAATTTTAATTTATTATTTTTAACTAGATTTTTATATTGTACATTTTTTATTATTTTTAATAAATATAAATAATATAATAAATTAAATTTTATTATAAGCAATTGGTAAAAAAATTGTCTGCGTAGATTTAGTTTTTAATTTCTTAAGTTTTATTCATAAAACTAAATTAAATTTTCACTGCAATTCAATGAAAAACTTTTTTATATAATTTTAAATATTAACTAAAATTTTATTTGTAATAATTTCTTTTTAAAAATTTTCCAAAAATTTAGTTACATTTTTAAAAATTTATTGTTTTAGTTTCTTATCTCAAAAATAGGAATTTATTTTTTTTTAAATTTATTAAGCTTAAAGTTTATTTAATAAAATAATTTAAAGATTTAATAATAAGATTTTAGATATTTTGGAAATATTTTTAAATATATTTAAATTATACACATATATTTTTAAAATATATTTAAAATATATTTTAAATATTTCCAAGGGAATAAGTGATATACCCAAGATTATATTTTTAAATTCTAGTTTTATATATATACAAATATACTTAAGAGCTGCATATAACTTGATTAACGACCTTCAAGTTTTAAGTTTAGATTTGTAAACATTTTTAATGGTTTTCAGTTTATTAACATAAGCAGTTGCCATTTTCTAGTTTAAATTTTCACTTAATTTTTTTTGTATTTTATTTTTTGTATTCTGAATTAATTTAAATGCAGTTCAAGTGTTTTTTTTTTTTTGCTAGTAGAATAACCTGATAATAACTGAAATTCTATATGAATTTTATTATCGTACAATTTAAATTGAATAATCTCAAGACAAACAATTAATTAATGCAAAATTTCCTCCAAACCCAACAAAGATTCTGTGGGTAGTTTGTGTTTTTTTTTTTATTTTTATTTTTTTTTATATCATAAATTCATTTATGGGTTGTTCCTGATACGCCCTATACACCGTATAGCAGTTAAGGTAGTAGCATTAGACGTTTCTAAAGTCTTTTTTAGATCTTTGCCGATACAAATCTGATTTACCAACAACAACAAAAACAACACACACACACACACACACACACATAGGAACAGCAACAAACAACTTTGAAATACAACAATAAGAAGAAAGAACATCAACAACAAGTGGGGCGGCTACCTACCTGGGCAATTCTGCGAAGTGTTTGTGCTTAAGGTTTATGATATATGTATATATAAAATATATATATATATATATACATTTATTGAGAGACTTCCAGACAACCAGACGAAATCTTCAGCATTGTCTCCCTGAGGGGTTTAAAAAGATCTCAAAGCGATCTGCTTGAAATTGAAGGCAGGCGGTGGCGGCGGCGGCTTAATTCAAATTGATTTTTATGCTTTATGCAAAGATTTTTTTTCTTCTACTTTTTCTGTTTCTTTCGGTTGCTTTCAGTTGGTTTCTTTTTTGTTTTTTTGTTCAACGATTTTTTTTTTTTTTTTGTTCATTTTTGGCAAACAATTTAAAGTGTCAATTTGTGTATATAAAACTAAAATTATTTATCAAAGCTGATGTTGGCCAAAAACGCAAGTGGGCAGCGCAAACAGTTAAAAGAAACACATAGAAACTGTGGCGTCTATAGGAATTGCTTCAAAAAGGGGGCTTTAAATATATGATTTATTACTTTCTTTAGACTTTCCAGTTTACATCTATCATATTTAGATATTTTATAAGCTAATACCTTTTTATTTGAGTGTCCCCCTAAGACTACGTCTCTGGCTAAAATCGATACGATATACACATAAGCTTGTGTGAGCCCAAACGCGAGCAGACAAATAGATTTTGTTTTTTTTTTCTGACTTGGCTGACTTGGCTGCAAAGTCAATTGCCAAATATGGCGCACTTGTTTGTGTGTGGTTTAATGTCACACACATATGCACACACACACACACACACGCACACTTAAACAGCTGCACAAGTTTAACTCTCTGCCCGTCAATATCGAAGTATTTGAAAAAGGAAATTCAACTACTTGTTTCGCCAAAAGACAACAGAAATAGTCACCAAAGCCGATAAATACACATACACATAAACTATATTATATACCTATATCTATAATATATACCTATACATATATATATATATATATATATATATATATATATATATTTATATGTGCTATTTTCCTATATAGTTATTGAGATTTGCATGCGTTGATTTGGGCGCATAAATTTATTTGCTAATTGTTATCTAAGAGCTAAGCTCTCATTGAGGCTTCACTCTATAAGGCTTTGCCCGTAATAAACTATTAATACATATGCATCTGCTATTACAACAATTGATCACAAACTGGGCTACGAAACTTTGGCTATATCAATTTGGTTAGCCCCTTTGCGTTTGAAAAAAAGTTGTAAAGGGAGCCTAATGGAAATGTGCAATATCGAAAAGTATGTAACAGGTGGAAATAATCATTTGAGACTCCGTAAAGTATATATATTCTTGATCAGGATGACAAGACGAGTCGATCTAGCACTATCCATCCGTCTGTCTGCCTATTTCTCAGACTCTTAACCAAATTTTAAATCTATATTCCCTATTTTCGTACACTCTACAAGTTTATGTTTGAATTTCGTCCCCCCGCAGTATGAAAAATACGATTATTCAGCAAAATTTTAAGCCAATGGAATTTCTTTTTGTTCTCTTAATCGGGTACACTCGACTATAGCTTTCTTACTTATTTTTCTTTATCTATATTCGCTGATTAATTAATAATTATTTTTATGCGATTATTGACTAATCCCAATTCAAGGATATTTAAATATAATAACTTTTCTTAATGTACTTTCAAGTAGCATAATAGAAACCCATTAAAAAGTATATAGTATATAACTATAACTAGCCAATATATATAAACTTGAACCCAATCCAAGTTCAACTCAGGGAAAATCAATAAATAGTTTGCTGCTGGGAAATTATCATAGAATTGATAGGGTTTTAGTTGGAATTACTTTGATTTTGTTTTCTGCTTCACTAACTGACTAATAGGTATTACTATCATATTTAATATATATAATTTATATATATATATGTAGGGTTCAGTCAGTCAAAAGATCTGTTGTAGTATTACTCAAAGTTTTACACGTAACAAATTTTTATAATTTGCAAAACTAAATTTTAATGCTCTGTTGGCATTTCTCTTGAACCTTTTGTTTAACCCAAGGGAACTGCTGAGCTTTAACTTAACCTTACTATATAAATATATAGTATATATAATATATATATATTAATATATAATGGTGTACCGGAAGCATAAAGAACTGAAGTAAATTTCAACTTAAATTTGACTTTTGTAGCCAAAGAATTTTTATGCAAATAAAATAAACTCATAAATTAAGTATAAAGATCAAGATCATATATATATAGATACATACATGATATATATATGTATATATATATATATATAAATATAGTTGGAAACTTGGCTTAATAAACTATAGCTATGAGTTTCACATTTAAGTATCAATAATAAAAATAGAAGTTTAAATAAAATCAATAAATTGCTTGCAATATGAGGTATAAAAAATCGCACTTAACAGTTAATAGCTAGCTAGTTAGTAACTAGTAAGTGGTGAGAAACTAGTAATAAACTTAAATTAAACACATTGTAAACAATGTCTTAACTAGCAGCTTATTAAACATAAACCAAAAACAGAAAAAAAAGCATAAAAAAATATATGACAACTCATTAAATGAATGATTGATGGAATGTTTATTGGAATGGGAGTGGAAATGAGAAGGTTTAAGTCTAATTAGTTATTATAAGTTATATATTAAATAGTAATAATATTTACTCTTTATTTTATATATATATATATATAAATAATAACCCTTTCATGCAATATCAGATACAAATGCTGATTTTAGCGACAATTTAGAAAGTTTTTAAAAGAATTTCAAGCGTTGCACAAGCAGCTGAAGGGATCTTAAGATATAATATAGTAACATCAAAATTATATATATTATATATACCATATATTGTTTTTACTACTTCCTATTACCTTTCTTTATAGAGTATATACAATTTGTATAACTTGTAGTGCAACAAGTTCAACTGTTCAATGAATCACAGAACATCTTTTTTTTTTATTTTTTATTTTTTGCTTTGTATCTTAAATATATATCACACACTTAATAGTCTCATAGTTGGCTCTTTTTTATTGTTATTTGTTTTTGTTGTTTCTCTTTTTTATTTTTTATATTTGAAACCTCATCCGTAAGGTTGCAAAGCAAATATGCCCTATGGGTTACCCCTTGCCATCAGATGCATTAACTGCAGCCACTTGGCGCGTTTTCTTTGTTTTACGTCAACAAACCAAATCGAGTATGCGGATTATAAGAAAAAAATAAAAAGAAAAACACTGTAAAAAACATAGCAAGAAACTGCAGTTGAACAACTATTACAAACTAAGATATACCCTGTAAAAATATTAAGCCTAGCAGCATTTGTTATGGGAAAGCATATCAAAGGCTTGAGATTGATTGAAGCTTCACTGTAGTCACCTTAAATTATGCTTACAGTTGTGCTGCCTAAAATAGATACACACACACACACACACATACTTACATAAACGATATATATCGATGTATATATATATATATATATACATATGTATAATGATCGCTTTCCTTATCGAAGCAAAAGGAATTTCTGTGTGAAATTTGTTTTCTTTTCGATATTCTTTAAGCTTTTGTTTATTGCTTGTTACTTTGGTATCATACCCTAAGTTTTGGCAACATTTAATGATTCTAGGGTATATAAAATAAAGAAGAAAAAATGAAACACAAATAGCAAATAAAATAGCTGCGCGTCGCGTAATACGCTCTCCAACCTACAACGACGTCGACGACGTTCTTTGCATTGGTGGCAGCAGCTGCTGCCGCTTAGAAACTAACCAAACAGCAACACCACTAGCACTAGCAATAACACTACCAACAGCAACTGCCACTACAAATGAAACTGCAACTGCAAATGCAACAACAGCAAAATGCACAACAACCAACACGAATGCATCGCCTCAGTCAGAGGCTCAGCCTCAGGCCCAGCCGCTTATTTAATATGCAAATGAGCGCATAAAAGCAATTCATTGCAGGGGCAGGGCGCACTCAGCAGCACAAAGTGTGGTAAAGTGTGTGCGGGGTAAGACGTTCTTATATTTGTTAAACAATATATATATATATATATATATATATATATATATATATATAAATATATTTATATAAGTTGTTGTTTATATCGGAATTTATTATTCAGCTGTGGCTGCTGTTGAGGAGGAGTAGCTACTACAGCTGAAGCTGCAGTGACGCGGTGAAGGGCAAGAGGAAGGGGAAGGCGGAGGCAGATGAGCACTTGGTAACCAAATCGTTAGTTGATTTTTTTTTCTTATTATTTCCATAAATTTATTCTTTTTATTATTTATATATATATATATATATATATATATATGTATATGTATATATGTATTTAAGCTACCCACGCAAGAAAAATAAAAACAAAAAGCTTCTATGAGCGATAATTATGCGAGCGAATACGCGGCGTATGAGTAATTTGCATGTATGCAATTAGAAATAAGCGCCGACAGTGAAGCTAACAGCGACGTTGGCAGTGACAGCGACGTGTGTTGAAATGTTCAAATTGCAAAGAATTAAACGCAAAAACAACACTAAATAAACAACAACAACAACAAAAATGAGTAACAAAAAGAATAAAAAAAGCAAAAAAAAAAAGCTTAAAACTGCAGCAACAGAAAACAAACCGCAAAAAGTTAATAACAAATGCGGCCAAAAGAACAGAACAGTAACAAAAATATAAAAAGCTTAAAAGAAACTTAACAAATGCTGTGGGTGTTATAGCGTTTTGTTGCTGTTGTTGTTGTTGTTGTTGTTGTTGTTGTTGTTGTTGTTGTTGCTGTTGTGTGTTGCCCACGTATAAAATTAATAATAAAGTACGCAGCACAAGCACCAGCAGCAGCACCAGCAACAATAATAAATACCAAGTAAAACATATACCTTAGAAAAGTCCACAAGACACACACAAATCACACACACACACTAAATGCTCTGTAACCCCCCACTAAAGCAGCATTAAGCATTCATCAAGCGCTACAAGCAGTGCACAGCCCGCAGCTTAAGCCCTCAGCAGCACCTGAAGCGATTCTATAGAATAGAATAGAATAGAAGCAGCAATAGCTTTGGCTAAATAGTTCCTATAGTTAAAATTGATTAAATAATATATATACATAATATATAATAATATATTTAGCTTTGTTTTCTATATATTTTATATATTTTCTTTATCCTAATAATTGTTAATTTTGGGTTAATCAAAGCTACACTTAAGACGTTCTTAACGCTCAGCTCAATGCTGTGACAGCTGCTCAGAAACTTATCAAAAACCTATCCAAACCAACTTAAATCTGACTTAAACTTAAACTCAAATTGTAACCTAACTTATACTAGGCTTAAGCTACCCTTTTATGTACTTTTTTCTGTAAAGGGTATACAACATAAAGAGTTGGCACTGAAACAGCAACTGCGTTGTCGTTTGTAAGAATTTTCGTTGTCATTTCGTTTTTTGTTATTGTTATTGTTGTTGTTGAGTGTAAAGCATACAACAAAATTGAAATCTTAAATATACATATATATATATATATATATATAATATAAATAAAGTATAATACAGTAGAAGATAAAGGAGGTGGAGTTGTAGGCGGTTGCATTCAGTTGTTAATGTGCCCCATCAAATAAACATAAATCAGCTCATTAAAATGTATATTTAGTGCGTTGAAAGGTGTAGAATTTGTATATATATAACAATTGATAACAATTGCTGCTTGTTAACAACATGTGCAACATAATACATAATACATATTACTTACAACATATATATATATATATATATATATATATATATATATATGTTGATTTAACTCAACGACATATAAGGCAAATGAAATTATAATAGAATTTAAGATTTTCTTTAACTTAAAATGGTCAAAGCGATTTTAGATGATTGTAAACGCAGTTAAACAAAAGCCTGACAGATGCCGGACAATGCGTTGTATGCGTAATACGAATGCCAAAATGCTACCCATACACACACACACACACACACACACACACACACACACATAGACACACACACACACTAACTACTATATAGAAAAAGAGTCGCCCACACGAACAGAAACATAAATTACTTGAAACAAAGGCGGGCTAGGAAATAACCAAAAATCAAGACGTCAGCAACTTGTTGTTGTTGTTGGTGTTGTTGTTGGTGTTATTGTTGCTTTAGTTGTTGTTGCTGCTGCTGTTGTTGTTAGTGTTGTCATGTCCATTTAAGCCTTGCCAATTTTGGCAACTTGTCGGCCACTTTGGCGCTTCAAATGTGGCCCCTGTTGTTGACTCGATTTGTTGATGATTTTACGCCTTTCAGAAACGCTTCAGATGTTCAGAGTTCAAGCATTTTCTTCTCTCCCTCTCGCTCTATCTCGTTCTCTATTTTTTTTTTTTTTTTTTTTGAAGAATCGCGAGACCGCCCATACAATTTGTTTCCCATATTAATTTATCATTTATAAACGATTAATGTTATATAAATTAAATTGCGAGCCCAAAAACAAATTCAACTTATATTATTAAAAATAAAAAATAATAATAATAATAATAATAAAAAAATAGGAAGCGCTTTTCACGCTTTTGCGCCATTTGCCATTTGGTAATTATTGACTTAGTCTTTGTGCAAAAGCCGACATATACTATATACAGACTATATATATATCTATAGTATAGAGTGATGACCAATAGCCAACTACCTGCCTAGTTAAACAGTAACTGGCCAATATTACCTGGGCCAATAAATAAATAAATATTCGTTGCTTTTATTTTGCTCTGTACTTCCGCCATGCGGTTTCTATTCAACAACTTTCTAGGTTATCCAATTTGCTATATATATATATATATATGTATATATGTTCGCATCAGATATATTAAGAGTAAAGTTGTAGGGGTAGCTTAAACAATTTCTAGGGCAGCTTTGAACAGATTTGGCCATGTTTGCCGTCGATTTCCTTGGCCCGCGACGACAGGTGAAATTTTTATGTGTTCGCCTAATTTGTTTATGTTTTTTTTGTTTCTTTTTTTTGCTTTGCATAATTTTTCAATATTCAACAACAGAGATTTGCATTCTATACAGAAAACAACACGACAAATATAAGAAATATATAAATAATGCCTCAATTTTATGTCAAGCGATGACAATGAAACTTCTCAAAACAATTGAGCACAAATAGAAATAGAAAAAACAACAGCAACAAAAATGGAAAAAACAAAAAGAAAAAAAAAATAAAATAAATATTACCTATTTGTGTTAAGTATTTTAAATATTATTACCCTGTCGTTTAGGCAAAAAAAAAAAAAAAACAACAACTATTTAATGATCATTTCAAATAAATAATGTGGCAGAGGAGTTAACACTTGAGGCGACACCAGCGATCGCAGCAGAGTTTAAAAGTTGTCGATCTCTACTAGTTTGTGGATATTCCCCATATAAAGAATCTTTCAACAACTTTCGAATATTTAATTTTGAATTTAAAATCATATCAGAATAGTTTTTAGCTTTTGTTCTTGTTATATGCAAGATAGGAGTATATTTGAGATAGTTTTTTCTTTATCGAAACTTCAATTAGATTTAAGCTGAGAGAAGTGCATAGCTTGAGAGATCACAGATTGCTTCTAAAGTGCTTTATGTATGCTATATATATCATATAGAGATATTATTATTATATATTTATATATATATATATATATATTATCTAAAGTGTTATTGTGTGTTACGTATGCAATTGATATGCTCTAAGCACTTGCAGCAAATGCTGTTTGTTATTGATCAGTTTCAGCCCTCAAGGAATTGGCCATCTGTGCTTAAAGATCAATTAGGAAAATTAATGAAAAAAAAAAAACAATTGAAGATCAGTTACTATATATGTATATATATATATATGTATGATATAGCAGTGCTCATCATTTACTTAAAAGAATTTATTTATGGGCTTGAAGTAATGATCAATGTGGTAGCAAAAGATCAGCAAATCAATATTAAGAGATCTTTTAAGAGTTTTTGCTTTAATAATTTTGTTATTTAATAATTACAATATTACAACTGATCGTTAGTTAAGTCAATGACAATATGAAGATCATTTTGATAGTATTTTGTCATTTCTTTTAATGATCATTAAATATCATTTAACTAAATTCATTAATGACCAACGCATCAATGTAAACACTTAATGTTAAGTTAGGCTCATTAAATCTTATAATTATGTAGAATGATCATAATATAATGCTTATTGCATAGATTGAAGATAGTCTCTGTATAATCTTGATGCCAACTACGATCTATACATTCTTCTTCCTCTTCATCTTCTTCAACTCCTGCTGTTTCAATTAAAGCAATTCACGTAAGAGTTGCCTCATTAAATCACATAATCATGTGTTTCTTTCAATTTTTTTTTATTTATGATTATCTTTGTTTCTTTCTTCTTCTTTTTTATTGGCAAAGGAGCACCTTAAAGTGGCTTCTCTTCGAGCATATTTAATTTTTGTCTGTGTTTTTCCCTAATATTTTTTTTTTTTTTTTTTTGTATTTTATTAGCCACTTGTGAAGTTTTATTGCTCTTGTCTCAGATATAGTCTTACTCTATGCATAAATATTTATTTGATTCACTGTCTGATTTGGCAACGAGGCGGGAGAGCAGCAACACCAGCAACAGCAGCAACATCAGCAACAGCAGCAACATCAGATTCCCAAATAGCAACACATGTGTCTGAGATTCGTGCTCAAGGTCGCAAAACAGTCAAATCAAAAAGAAAAAAAAAAAGAGAAGAGAAGAGAAGAGAGGCGAAAAGCAGAGCCGAAACAATTTCTTGGAAACGCAACAACTGATTGTGATTCCGATTGGAATTAAGTGTCTGATTGGAATATTTAGATTTAACATATTCTGACTGCATTTTTGGGCGCTTTATTAAAAAATATATTTGACCAAAATTTATGAGCTGTCCTAATCTCAGCTAATCTCAGCTCTATTGCCAAAAGGGTAGCTATATTTGATTTAACTTGTTTACAAATGCAGATCGCAATCTTCAATTTAAATTCTTCAATCTTCAATCTTCAATCTATAATCTTCAATCTTTAATGTTTAATGTTCATTGACTGTTATTTGTTATTTGTTTTTCGGTTAGCTGCTGTTGCGGCGCCTTTGGACCTGCCTGCTCTCAGTCCCGTTTATTCTGGCTGTAGCAGTGGCCGTCGACGTCGTCGTCGTCGTCGTCGTCGTCGTCGTCGCTGTCTGATTTGTGGTTGCGGTTGATATTTTTTTCTCCCTCTTTTGTTTTTTGCCTGCTTTGAGAATTCTACTATTAAAACTACAACAACAACAACAAAAAGCAAACCAAAAACTCAAGAAAAGAAAATCGAAACCGTCTATTGATTTGCATCTATATTGCCAACTTTTAAAGCGGGGAACTTGTTTCACCTACATTAACTTATATATATATATATATATATATATATATATATGTATATCTATATATTCAACGTTTCCGCAGCTGCGTGTGCGGCAACAACAGCCATTTGTATCTGTATCTAAACACGCACACACATACACACGTATATATACATATATATATATATATATAGTTGCAGATGTATCTGTATCTTTAGCTCTGCTTAGATGCTTGTTGCTGCATGCAATGCGTGTCCACGCATTATATACACAAATATTTGTAATGTTCCTTTAATGTAAACCCCCCTTAAGCCACCCTCCAAATCACACACTCACATTCAGCAATTAGAACAGCCCATTGGGTACAAGGTTCAAACGCCCAGTTGAACTTTGTTACCAAAATAAAAAAAACAAAAATAAAAATCACCAAACAATGGCCTAAATGCCACGTTACGTTCTGACGGCTTTAATTTTTGCGTAGCTGGCGGCAACCTCATTTACAGCTCATTATTGATATCATCGATCATCGATCATCGATTGTGAGTGCCGCACAATTGGATTGTACTTCCCCTCCCTCCCTTCCTGCCTCTCCCCACACACTACTCTTACGCTGCCTCTTTCAAATCCCAATGCCCACTTATCATATGAACAGCTACCCCAAAAGACTACTCCGGAAGCGGGTCACAGAACGAGGACAATTCCAACGGTATCCAAGAATGAAGAAAGAGAAATATTTATGCGTTTGTCTCATGCGAATTAACAATAATTCAATGTGCCGTTTTAAATAATTCAACAACAACAATTGCTTGGCTTAAAAAGTGCGTAAAATGTTGCTGCTGTTGTTGTTGCTGTTGCCCTCCCATAAATCGCCAAGTGAGAAACAAAGCAAAAATTGGCAAAGCCAATGCCGTTTTGAGAGGTGATCGTGCGTGCCTGGGATAAGTCTGCCTCAAACGTCAACAACAGCTACAACAACAACAACTTAAACAACAACAGCAACAATTTTGACAACAACAACAACAACAACAGCAACAACAATAACAACTTCAACGACAACTCATAAATTCATTTGTTTTCATTAAGCACAAAACATTTGCTGTGAGGAAACAGAGAATTGTGCGGGTGTTCTTCATGTGTGTGTTAAGTGTGTGTAAGGCAAAAGGGTTTTGAAATCATTTAAACTGAAGGCTATTGTTTTTATTTATTATTATTTTTTCATACCTCCGTCTTCTTACACTTTGTTATTATATTTGGCTAAAGTCATAAATTTAACACTAGTTTCATTTTCGATTCTCCATTCAGAGGTGTGAAAATATAATTAAACTAACAAACAACATCGGGAATACCCGATGAACCCCTCTATGAAGGTGGTGAATAACAAGGCATAAGACAAATTTGGCTACAAAGTTTTATGACTATTTTATGAATTTTCAAATATACTATAAAAATAGAATATTATACCGTGTAGTACAGTGAAACCTCTACTGAAACGTTGCTCTGTTGTACTTTGCAGTTTATAGTTTGTGTCTGAAAATTGAGACAGCTCTTGGAGCTTCATTATGTTAGTATAAAGAGATTTTACTGTACATTCAGCTATATGTTTACAATCTGGCAGTTAAATGTCAATTTTAAATAATTTATCGTTACTAATTTCAAATTTTAACACAGTTTCTACAATAATTCTACAAATGATTATAAAAGTGTTTATATTATATCTCCTTATTCATATACTTTGAGTTAAGTTTTTCTACATTTTTCCTATTCAATATATAGTAAAATATGCTATATACTATATATAATGAATATATATTATATAAAATATAATTTGTTTTATCTTCAACTTCGTTGAGTTTCTTCTCTTGAAAACTTTAAGTCATTCTTAATCTAAGAAATATTAGTTACTACTTCAATTGAAAGTCTTTCAATAGGGAGAGTTTTACTTCAGGGATGTAATAACTTGACAAAGATATTCTATTATATAAATATATAGCTATTTGAAGTATCACATGTCAGAAACTATTTCAGTTCAAACTCTTTCAACATCAAAGATTAAAAGAGCTGCGACTATTGATAAGAGTTGAAAAAAAGAACATGAAAAATTTGGGAAAACGCGAAAGGGGAATGTTTTGCTCCAGGGATGTAAATACCATTTTCTATCATATATACTCAATTGGAATCTTTATGTATATAAAATATGCTTTATGTAAAGATATATAATCTGATAAAAATTGCATTTAAAATCAGCTATATCCCTTAATATTAGACTATATCAGTTTCAGGGGTTTCCCTTTGGTCAAGTCGCCAGATTGACGCATTAAGGTTTCATTTATATACGAAAATATCTTTATATAGTTGTATAAACTATGGATATTGCATTTGAATAGTTTCGATGAGTGTTCAAAGTCTGTTGACTACCTCTATTGGTTGTACATTTATGGGTCAAGTTAACCAAAAAAAGGCAGTAAAACGACAGCTGCAATTGACGTTGATTGAGTTTGAATCAGAGAGTTGAGAATTAAAACTGGGAATTGTAAAGACTAGTATTGAGTATTCAGTGGTAATATAGGTGTATACCATATATATAAATTTTAAAAAATATATATATTTATATGCATTTTTCTATGCCCAACACGTACGCGGATATCCGTGCTCAATCCACAACCAAAATCCCCCCAATTGTAATTAAACACGCTAAGCATTTAACAACAATGGTCAATGGACTGGAGTGAGTAAATGATGATAAAGATAAGGATAAAAAAATAAAGTTGAAGATAAAGATAAAGACCGCTTGGGGGAGGCTATTGTGGGTGTGAGAGTGAAAATTGGAAATTGGGAGTTACTACTACTGCATAGGCCTTAGGCCAAGTCAGTTAACGGCGCCTATCAACATGCCCATCTACTTGTATCTAACGTAATTCGTGTGTGTGCTTCATCAAATTGAAATTATGCACAGCTGATCGACAGGCCGACAGCCAGAAGACAGATGTACCCATAGGAAAAAAGAGAAAGAGAGAGAGAGAGAGAGAGAGAGAGAGAGTGGGAGAGGTAGAGGTAGAGAGAGGGAGATAGTTTATATGGTTATGTAATGCATGTGCTTCATCCATCTGAGCTTGAGTATGGGAATAGTAATGGAATTGGGACTACAGACGACGCTGCCTGACAATTGTAGACAGCTAATAACTTTAACGTACAATGTACTGTAAAGTAGTGAAAAGCAAGAAGAAAACAAAAAAAAACAAAAAATCAAAATAAAAACAAAACCAATAAGTAAGAAAGCTGTAGTCGGGTATACCCAACTTTAAGAACTCCTCTGCCTACATACAATTATATACACACAAATAATACACACTTATACATAGTTCTATATGCACTTTGACCTGTTCTGTGCGCCTTTTAGCCCCCCTCCCCCCCATGCTACTTATTGTTGAATAACTTCCGTGTTTTTTATTCAATCTTGACGAAATTCAGAACTTATATCAAAAATTATCTAATTATTATGTGTGCCAAAAGGAAATTCGATCAGTTGAAAATTGTGCATAATAATCATGTTTTTCAAACTGCAGGGGTCAGTGGAGGAAATTTAAAAATTTAAAACAAACTCAAATTTCAGTTGCTTCAGCTTTTATATTCTCTAAGAAACAGGATTTCGTATGGACGGACAGACGGACATGGCTAGATCGACTCAGCTATTCGTCCTGATCAAAAATATATATACTTTATGGGGTCTCAGAGAATTATTTGTATCTGTTACACACTTTTGATTTTGTACATTTCAATTAGCTCCCTTTTTGCTTTTTCCAAGAGGCAAAGGGGCTAAAAACAAAATACAACCAAAGATATATCCCCAATACCCATCACCCATCACCCATCACCCATCACACATAACCCAATCCTCAAATCTCAATCCCATAGATAACTGATCATTCGCTACCTTCTCAGCTTAACTTAACTTAACCAACGCCCTCTACCCTTTGGGTATATACTATAACATGCAAACACTTCCTCATGATTGAGAGTTGCCTATATTTTTTTTTTCGAATTTTTTCTATCTATTTTTTGTTTTTTCTTCTTCTTCTTCTTGCGGCATGTAACAGCTTTAAAAATAATTTACACAAATAAATCAAAGTCATAAACTCTGTATGAAACTGACTTTGACTCTAAATCTCACCAGCTCTAGCCTAAGTCTGACTCTCTTTCTCTGTTGGTATATCTCTATCTTTGTCTCTGTCTCTGTGTCTGTCTGTGACTTTAAAGCTAAAGCTGGATCATTGACGATCGTCGAATGTTGATTGGCGCTGGAAGATCAGCGTGCGATTTTCTGTTGCAATGTTTAAAGTTTTAAGCCCCTTTGCCTTTTAAAAAAAGGAAAAAGGGGAACTAATAGATTTGTGCAAAGTCGAAAAGTGTGTAACAGGTTGAAACAATCATCTGAGACTCTATATAGTATATATATTCTTGATTAGGATGACCTGCTCAGCTGATCTAGCTATGTCCGTTCGTATGAACGCTTGTTTCTCAGAGATTATCAGAGCTAGGGCAACCAAATTCCTAGATAACTTTTTTCGCACGCTTTATGAGTTTGAATTCCTCCACTAACCCCCGCAGTACGAAAAACGCGACTCTTAAGCACAATTTCAATCAAATATCTTTTTAGCCTACATAATAAAAAGATTATTCTTGATCTAAGTTCTGAACTTCATCAAGATTGATTAAAATATACGAAAATTATTCAGTATTATCGCGGGAGCAAAGGGGCTTTCGTAGTCGGGAACATTCGACTACAGCTTTCTTACTTGTTTTTTCTGTTTTAAATTTTTTTTTTTTTTTGTTATTTTTTTTGGATTTTTTTTTTTGCTGCTGCTCATTTTGCTATTTGCTATCGCATAAAAGAATTTAATGAAATTTAATGAAAAGTTACACGATTGCAGACACGATTCGATCGTTTGTCTACACTTTGTTGCGATATCTCTAGTTGTTGTTGTTGCTGGTGTTGTTGTTGCAATATGTATATGAATTTGTCTCTAGGACATTTTCGCAATTAATTGAATTATCGTCGTGAATGGCAAAGGCAGCCAGCAACGATTTGCTGGACGATGTGCAATCAAATATTGAGTAGCCATCGACAATTCACAATTCGCAATCGATCGTTGATCGTCGATCGAAGTTTTATATATCTATATGTGTATATGTTATATGTTGTTGCTGTTGTTGTTGTTGTTGTTGTTGTTGTTGTTTTTACTGTTTTTGGCTTGAACGATCGATTCACAGTTCGCGCGTTTAGATCAGAGTCTACAAAAAACTAAAACCTGCACACTGGGCTTGGGCCATAACTTGGGCCTAACCCCTTTTGGCTCTTAACTTGGCTTATGCGCGGCACGTTTTATGGCATTTTGGCTGCAAGAATCTGAATCCTCCTTCTATGGCATAAACATTGCATATACTCGTATGCTTAACGGGGTGTGGCATGCACACACACACACACACACACACACACACACATATATACATTGATAGATAATTTGCGATTCACTTGCCACACAATTGCGGCGCAGCTCGTGTTAAGGTTAAAGCAAACTGAAAAAAAAAAAAATAACAAGAAAAGAAAAAAAATTTATAAAAACCCGTCAAAGCTATTAAATTCAGTTCCACGCTCCATTAGATGCGGCAACTGCGCTGTCAGCGTCATTTACGCCTAATTAAACAAATTATTGTATGTTTATATGCTGCAAGTGCCACAAGCAACAACACCAACTACACCAACTACACCATCAACAACAACCATTGCAAATAACAACAATAACATTGGCAAACAAAATCTTTGTAAATGATTCGTCTGCGCGCGTTGCGCATACGCCATGTGGCCCAGGAAATCTCACAATGAAATCTTAATTGTAAGACAATCTCTAGATGCTTAAAGAGAGTGAGATGAAAGAAAAGGTACATTTGCACACACACACACACACACAGACACACACACACATACATACCACATACATTGTTTATAAATAGCGCAAAGCAAAAAAATAAAAATAATAATAAAAACAAAAAAAAAAAACAACCAAAGCCACGTTAACCCAACACAATGCAAACAACTAGCTGACAATTACAACAAAAACAAAAGAAAACAAGTAGAGAAGCTATAGTCGAGTATACTCGACTACGAGAAGTCCTTTGCCTACATACACAGACATATACACACACACACATACAAATATATACAGAGTTCTACATGCACTTTAAGCCATTGCGCGCCTTCTTAATATTGAATAAGTTCCATGTATTTTATTCAATCTTAACAAAATTCAGAACTAGGATCAAAAATGGTCTAATTACTGTTTGCCAAAAAGAAATTTGAAAATCGGTTGAAAATTGTGCTTAATAATCGGCTTTTTGTTCTACAGGGATCAGGGGAGAAAAGAAAAAAGATAAGACAAACTCGAATAGCGTACGGAAATAAGAAATTTTGATTCCAAATTTGGTAGCTACATACAGATGGTCAAACGTACAGACAGACAGACAGAGTTAGATCGACTCAGCAACTTACTGATCAAGAATATATATATTCTTAATGGGATATCAGATAATTATATCAACCTGTTACATACTTTTCAATTTTGCACATTTCCATTAGCTCCCTTTTTTTTCTTTTCTCAAAAGGCAAAAGCTAAAAAATATTATATTAAATTACAACTTGGCTTACAAGTTCACCAACAGCAACACCAACAACAGCAGCAACAGCAACAACAACAGCAACACAACTGAGTGGCAATTATTATAATATTTATCTTAACGAAGTGCAAATGCTCTTCGAAGAAGTCCTTAAAGAGAATCGTTTGCTATAAACTAAGAAAGAAACTGATTGTTTAACAAACTAAGTGCTTAATTAGCTGCTATATATTATATATAAATCTGTTCGATCTATGAATTGCACTTAAAGTTTAAAGGATAGGGGCATAGGCATATTTAAAAGCTGCTTTCAAGGTGTGAGAAGCATAGACAGAGCTGTTGCTACTCCTTTAGATAATACTTTATATTAGTATGGTTTATTAGAAGTTAAAGATCATACCTAATTCCTGATATATTTTAACATATATATTAAGTAATTACAGTTAATATATATTTTTCTTAACAATTCTATTTATATTGGAAATTTTTTTTTTTGCTTTTATAATATCATTGAACGACAAGCTATAACTATAGCCTTATATAATAGTCTTAATTTACGATGTAACATAGCAATATATTAGCTAAAGATCAATATTTGTTGATTATAAAAAAAAACTTTTCAAGGATTTGTTTTGTCCTTAAATAGCTTTTAGCACAGCTCAAGCTACTTTTGCACTTATCTTAAAATTGCTGAAAATATAAGCAATTGTTTTATATTTGTGCTATAAACTTAAAATATAGTTGTGAATTGCCTTTTTAAGTAATATATATATATAATTAAAGTTTTAGGACCTGGTCAAGCTGCTTGAACAACTTGTGTTCCCACATACTGTTTGTAGTGTAGACCCCCCTTCCCCCTCCCAAAGGTGAGTTAACAGTGAGACAACAAAGCAAAGCGAGCGGCGCTGTGGGCGATTCGGCTGCCTGGAGATCGTTTTGATGCTGTTGTTTGGCTCTGTCCTCGTCTTTGTCTTCCAGCTGGCTGTATGCATGTATGTATGTATGTATGTATGTATGTATGTGGTGTGTGCCCCAAAAAGCCAACAACAATACACAGCACAACAAGCACACACATATATATACAAATTGGCCAACTAATTCGCGTGTCACGTGGCGCGGCCTGTGCCACACAACACACAGAAATGGGAACAATCTGCGCAGCGAATTTTCAATGTGCAATGTAGTTCAAGTTCGACATTTGGCAGTCAAAAACTTACGCAATCCCGTTTAGGCCAGGCGAATATTTATTTGTATAGATATATATATATATATATATTTAGGTAAAAGTTACTTAAACACTCACTGAGTAAGCATACACTTAGCTTCAATTGTTTGTGACCTTTAAACTCTGTTTGTGTTTTGCAAACAATTTTCTTGCTTGTCATTTGATAACTAACTTTAAATTTTATACAAAATAAGTGCAACTATCTGCAAAATGTTGAATCTACATAAATGGCAGCTTGTTTCCTGTATTAATCCTAACATAATTTACTAGTTAAATACTAGATATACAATACAAATCAATGACAATAGCTTAAGAATCACATTATATACAATAATGTTCAAAGCTTAGAAGAGTTTAGAAGTTAAGTCATGAATCATTTGACACGTAGGCGCCTCCAATGACACTAACCAAAAAAAAAAATTCCCAGAGTTACTTGTAAACTTGTCTAATCTCACAGCTAAATATGGTCAATAGATGTTTGCAGAAGATAAACGTTAAATATATATAAATAATAAATAAATATATATATATATATAATATATATGTATATATAGATATGATGAATGGCTTATGCGGAAGTATAACTTTGGATGAGCCACAGCCCCGAAACTAAAGTCAAAAATCAAAGCCATACTTAGAGTCACATTCAGAGTCAGACACATAGAGTCATAGAGTCATAGAGTCAGTGTTAAAGATACAAGATACAAATATGTATCTGAAGGACAAATAGCTAAACGTGAGTACCACGCAAAAATGTATATTTTGTGACAAGTATCGCACCCACCAAGTAAAAGCCAGCAGCAACAGCAAACAGCAACAGCAAGAGCACCCAATACACAAACCCAAATCCAAAATTCAAACCCAAATCAAACCAAAACTTTGGCTGACTAATCAAAAGAACTCAGTTAGAGTGAGACTTGATCTCTACTGCTGCTGTTGCTGCTCATGAATGAAGTGACGAAAACAATTTGCGCTCTTTGGATGATGGAGGAGCCCACACACATGAATTGAATAAGCAACAACAACAACAATAACAATGAGAACGACAACTGAAACCACAAGTCAATGTCAACATAGTAGTAGCAGCATCTGTGGGTACTTGCAGCTCAAGCTAAGACTTTAGGCTCTGGACAACACACATCTTACCTTATATATATAAAAATATATATATATATATATATCTTTGATTCATATATATATATATATATGTAGTTTACAATATTTTGGTAAGATTAGGTGTTGAACTTTTGACAATTCAAAGTTAAGGTCAACAAGGGATTTGAAATGCTGCAGTGCGTGGGCATGGTTTTTTCTTCTTCTTTTTTTTAGTGCATTGAACCTGATATTTTGGTCAAATCAAAGCACAAAAAAAACATTCAAAATTCAAACTATATACGTTATAACTATAACTGATTTCATATCGGTATATATGTTTAAATCAAACTGAATTTAAACATAATTAGCGTTCATTGTGCGCGTTCGTCCCTGAAATTCGTCTGGTATTTTGCAAGATTTTTTTCTTATTTCTTTTTCATTTATTTATTTTGGCACTCGATATGTCATTAGCCATTTTGCCATATGTATATACATATATATATGTATATGTATATGTTTGTGTGTGTGCATGTGTTTGTAATTTGTTTGGCTTGTTAGCTGTCATAAGATACGAACATATTTATGCACTTTACAAGAATTACGAACAGGTCTCTTAGCTTCAATTCTGCATATTGCAGCTGTGTCTTGACATTATAAACCTTTAAATTTATAACCAAAAATAATGTATATATGTATATATAAAGAAACTTTCGCTTTTCCATTATATATGTATGCATATATGTGACTATGTGTGTGTGTGTGTGTGTGCAAATAAGCATGAAAATTGCCCATTAGCGCCTCATCTTTTATAGCCTTTAAATAACAAAAATAAACCAGTTTCAGTTTTTTGTTTCACACTTTGTCGGCGATTGCGTAAATTACAGAAAAAAAATAATAATAAAAGCATTTCATATAGGCTCATAATACTTGTAATAGACCCACATTGGAAAACCCTCAAATATATTTAAAATTATTCAATGAAGTTGCTTTTCACACATTTCACGGCTTGTGTTTTTCTTTTCATTTTTTTTTTTATTTTTATTTTTATTTGTGTCATTTTCAACTCTGAGCTCTGAGCTTATCTCATAGTATGAGCGACCATTCATAAATTCTCATCAAGCTAGAAATGGTGTATGTTATAACCCCCGCCCCCTCTCCCCAACACTTTACTTCAACTTCATTTCCTTTCTATGCCCTGTTGTTGCTCTTCCCTTCCCTTCTGTTCTTGTCTAGGCACTAAACCAACCCGCGCTGCCTGTCAAATGTCAACAAGCGCCACGCGGCGCTCTGAATGAAACCTAATGAAGAAGTCTTTGGATGAAAGGGAGAACCCTTAAATCGCATTGCATATGAGAAGTGACATTAGAGATGACAAAAATTTTAAATGAAATATAAAAAGTGGTATCTACTATAGATGCCCTGTATTAAAGTTTAGCTTAAATAATACTTTTTTTTTTAATAATCGTAAGGCAACTTTTATTATATGGAAGAGATGCAGTTAACTGTTCTGCATTAACTGGAATAATATATTATGCATATAGAGACATTAATAATTTTTAATTATTGTTATAACTTTTATTTTCATTTAATGTTCTTTTTATCCTCTCTCTTTATTTTCTCTTTATTAAGAACGTTGCTTTTAATATCTGTCTCTTTGTGTCATCTGCAACATTTTTCCTATTCAATTTATTTTGATTTACTTTGAAATTTCTATATAAAATTATGTTATTTTTTTTATTTATAGAGTATTTTTAAGTCTATCAGTTTTGTTTCTAGCTATTCTATCATATAATTTATGGTTTATTGTATAACAGTTCTTAAGTCAACAATTTGATCAATTAACTTAAAGCTAATCAGAAGTCACTTTTGAATAAAGTTATTTATGTGTTTCATTTAAGAAGAGAATGAAATGTTCCTCTTTCTCAAAGTTACAGCTGATATATTTTTAACTGAGATCTATAAATAATGTTATATCAATTAAATAATATTATATATATTTTGTCAAGAATAAAATAAATGCTTAAAATAACCAAATAATTTTGCTGGAAGTCAAAATATAAGTAAAAGTTGTTGCTACTATAAATGAGTTTCTTCTATAAGTCCCAATTTATTTGTATAAATATATTTGTTAACTCAAAGTTTACTTAAAGTAACATATATATATATTATATACTATAAAGTTGCAAGTGTAAATTTCGTTTTTAACCTTAATCTAATTGCTCTTCTGCAGTAACATATGGAATATAATTTATAGACATCAGAAAATTTCTATTAATATATTTTGGCTGAGTTCCCTCAATGTTCTTACATATATATGTATACATATATATATATATATATATGTGTGTGTAATAACTGATAACTCAAGTTTTGGTACTATAAAGAAACTGCGATTTTTAATGTAGTTTAATCTTTAAGCTAGTTGTTAACTTTTACATAAACTTGAGCACGATACCATCTCCAGTGCAAAGTCTCAAGGAGACTATGATATTTATATAGCTTTATATATATATATATATATGTATGAATATCTATGTATAAAGGGTATACGTACATACATACATATATGTTAGCTATGAACATAATATGATTGGGTTCATTTGTGGTGCTGATGAGTCGCTTTTGTTAATGGTTTATTGTGGTTTAGTCGTTGGTCACTCGCAGCTCTCGTGGAGCGTCATCAAAAATGCAAAACCTACGCATTATTTAAATATATAATATACAATAATATATATATATATATGTATATACGTATAAATATATGTCCTCTTTAGTACTTAAAATACGTAGGCAGAGTTTTACGAGTATTTATTTTAATTTTATTTTATATTTTTTACCTGTTTTACTTCTTTTTTTTTTTAAGTCTAATGTTCTTTTTTGTTAAGCGATTAAAGAAAACATTTAACAAAGTTTTTTTTTTATTATTTTATTATGTTGATTATTGGTGTACACCTACGTTTAACCTTTAAGCAAGTGTGACCAGAGTAAGCCACGTTAATTATACCATTAATTATTGTAATGACACAATACTTACACTTACATTTGCACTTGCCACGCCCTAATTACTTAATTTACCAAGATATTGCCTGACCTTGGCATCAACAGTGTAAACACTTTAAGTTGACATATGGCCGAAAAATTATCCTAAAAACTTGCTTGTTAACTTGGCTTAAAAGAGTGTGGGATAAAAGCAGTTAGCGGGACTTTAGTTGCTGCTCAGTTGAATTGAATATCCGAAAATCCAATTCTTGTTTGTGGATTGAAACAGTTGCATTACGTTGCGTTGCGATTCAATTCAATTCAATTCGAATCATTTTGTTTCAATTCGAATCATTTCGCATTGCATTGAGAATGGCAATCGCATAAAATGATATAGTATAAAGGCTATAAAATGTATCCCAAATTCAAGTACGCGACATCTCTCGACTTTATTTTTATTTATATTTGTATTAAAAAAAAAAAAATAAATACAAATAATAAAATAAAATGCACAACGTAAAGCAGCAACAACAACCGCAACAACAACAGCAACAACAACTGCAACAACAACTGCAACAGCAACAATGAATGCTGCCACATGGAGCTGTAAAGATGTTTTTACCCATTTTAGAAGTCATAAGGTCAATGCTGAGTGCGCCAAGCGCCAAGATCGTGTTTTGATTGGGATTCGTTGTTGTTGTTGTTGTTATTGTTGCTGTTGCTGTTGCTGTTGATGTTGATGTTGCTGGCGTCGTCTGTTGTCAAGTGTTATGACTCGTCCAGCTTGCGTCTATCCATCTGTCCATCTGTCCAATATGTGTCCATCGGTTTGCGTTAGTTAAAAGCTGCAGCCAATAAAGCGGCTTCTCTGTGTCTCTTTTTAGCCCCTTTGCCTTTTGAATAAAGAAAAAAGGGAGCTAAGGGATTTGTGCAAAGTCGAATAGTATGTAATAGGTAGATATAATCATCAGAGACCCCATAAAGGATATATATTCTGGATCCGGATGAATACCCAAATAGATCTAGCATTGTTCGCCTTTCTCTCTGTCCGTTCGTCCGTATGAACGTCTGTTTCTCAGAGACTATGGTAGCTATAGCAAAATTTGGAATATTTCTTACATTAAACGAGTTTCCCCTAACGCATGCAGTACGAAAATCATGATTATTAGACACGATTTTCAACCGATCAAATTTCTTTTTGGCACACATAATAATTAATTATTTGTTGATCTATAATATAAATTTCTTCAAGATTTATTAAGAAACACGAAAGTTATTCAACATTAAGTATCGCGTTGTAGAGCACGAGAGACTAAAAATATCGCGCAACAGCTTACAGTGTGTATAGAGCTGTGTAAATGTATCTATGTGTGTGTTTATGCCTGTGTATGTAGGCAAAGGGGTTCTCGTAGTCGGGTATACTCGAATTCAGATATCTTACTTGTTTTGTTTTGGTTTGTTATTTTCCCAGACACATTTCAAGTGTTTGTTGTTGTTGTTGTTGGAGATGTTAGTGATGTTGCTGTTGTGTTGATAGGACAGACATCAACAACAACTTAACTGAGAAATGAAGAACTTTTTTCCTTTTTTTTTAAATTAAATCTTTCCAAAGTTGCACATAGATTAAACAAATTAATGTTTAAATGGGTTAAATGAGTTTCATATATATATAAACTAAGGGATAGTTCTTGGGTCAGCCAAGAAAACTTATCTTAAAAAATATAGCCATGAAATGAGTAACAGCTTAGATTTATAATAGACTTATGCAGAGAGAGAAAGAGAGAGACAGAAATGGAGGAAAAGAGAGAGAGAAAAGCATAAATATTGCAAAGGAAATAGACAAAGCTCTGCGCAAATTAAAAGAATTTTTTATGCTGCTGTTGCTGCTCTTAATGTAAATGTTAAAAATACAATGAAGCATTCAATATGCTAAAATTTATATACTTATTTAGTACACATATTATAATATATAAAATAATTAATTTCTTAATAAAAACTATTTAAAATCGATGTGCTTTTAAGCTTAGTATTTTTTTTTCGCTTAAACAAATATTGTGCATCAAAACAAAACTAAAATTTAAACAAAAGTCTATGAAATGAACTATATATATTTAGTTTATTTATATAAAATACAACAATATACAATCCTATCTCGGATTTGTTATAACTTTAGCTGAGTTAAACATTAAGTTTTAAGTCGTTCCATTATGTTACAGTCGAATCAAATGTTTATAGCAACAAAATTCGATTTATCAGTTATCGGTCAGTTATTGTTAAGCACCAAACACTTTACCCAATGGCTATTTATTTAACTATTTGTTCAGATAATTTTGTATATATATATATATATATATATATTATTTTTTTGTAGTAGGACAAATCAAAATGCAAATTCGTTGCGGCTGCCGCCGGCGGATCGTAAAAAATTCAATAAAAAGATTATGAAAATTGTGCAGTCACAGCAAAAGCAACAACAGCAACATAAACACAAACCAAAAGAAACAACAAAAACACATACTAAACAACACTAAAAACACCTTATGAATGGACAAAGTAAAGTGGAAGTTAAGAAAAAATAAATAAAAATAAAATAAAATAGAAAAAAAAACTAAAACCAAAGCCAAAACAAAACAACACTTGGGACACACCCGTAGAAAATTAATAGAAAAATTGGTGACGGCTACTTTGAAGAGGTTGCAGCTTCATTTGCCTCAATTTGCTTCAGGTGGCAGGTAGTAAACAACATCAGCAACATCAGCAGCAACAGCAACAATCGAGTAAAAAAGACGACCTTGCGCTTATTGCGATAGTTCTGTCAGCGTCGCTGTTGGCGCTACTTTATAAAGATTTTTCGAAGCGTTTAGGTGTTTTCATACCCTGTAATTATGCATAATAGATTGGGTATTATAAACAGGTTTATTTTGTAGTTTTTTATGACAGGCAAATGCAGCTAACTAAAATCTTTTATAAGTAGAGAAAAGTTTACTAATGTGCACCAACTATTGTTAGATATAACAGATATCAAATAGACTAAGATATATCCAATTGAGTCTTTTACCAACTTTTATCTTTGTAAATCCTAATGCCAATTCACTGCAAATTGTTAGCAGCAATTTAAGGTAACAAATATTAAGCTTAGTTTAAAGCAACTTATACAAAAATTTCCAAGCTTATTGAACAGAATTTTTCTGCATTAGGTATCCTTTTATAGTTTGTTTAGTTGAGTGCATTTAGTACAGGCTATCACATAGTCATATTATCTTACTTATAAATATTATAGGGAAATGTTTTAAAAAAAATATTTAAAACATTTCCAATACACTTTACACAATATTTAATTACATTAAGCAGCTATTGGAACGGATTGTAAAAATTTGTTAAAAAGCTGCAATATAATTTATACATAAAAATGTTCATGTTGAGACAAGAAACGTATGTGATATATAGTAGAAAGAAAGATAGAGCGAGAGAGAGAGAGAGAGAGAGAGAAACAGAGATAGTCGTGTAACAAATGTTCGTTGAACATTGAAAAGTTTTGAAATTCGTGAATTATTACTTGCACTTTAACTTGGCTCGAAGCGAAGCGATGACGATGAAAATATTTTACAATCTCAGCGCCAGGCATCTGGTTGACATTTTATAGACGGTCGACGGTCAATGGTTGACGGCGACAACAAGTCGCCACCTGTCGCCTGTACAGTTGGGCGAGGGGGCGGTGAGATGGGGGGATGTGTGTGAAATGAAGTAGATCGAGTGGGGGTTGAGGACAACAATGAACATAACAGCAACGGCAACACCAACAACAACAACAAAAACAACAACAACAACAACTACAAATATGACAAAGCCATTTGCGCCTGTCAACGCCCCGCAATTGTCTACAAAAGTTTTTGCTTTGCTTTTGCAGCTAAGATAAATGAGCCGAGGCTAAAATACAAAAGAAGAAAAAATATGTATGTAATTCCAAAAGAAACTTCACAAAATCGGGCAAACACTCCAAAAAAATATAAAAAATAAATAAATAAGAAACACCAAACCGAACCGACAAAGGAATAACAAAATGAGATCTTTTTTGCACCTTTGACAAAATTCTAATTAGCCTCAAAGCATGCATATGGTTCTGTTGCGAGTTCATTAACATTTAACTGACATTTTGTCACTGTATATGTAGGCACACACACACACACACACACACACATACTTGCATACATTCTTCGTCACATTTATGTGAACTGTTCCCAGGCATTTCCGTTGGGTTCGTGCTGCCAAGCTTGTTTACATTTCAATTAAAAAATCAACAACAAATTTTGTTTTTTTTTTTTTGTTAGCTCTCGTTTAGCATAAAACAAATTGGCAATAAATAGCACTGCAATATACTCCATATACTCTATATACCATATATATATATATATACTTAAAAATCTGTATATATATTGAATTAAGCCTAATGGAAGAACCTGTTTCTACTGATAAGCGCTTAATTTATCGATCTATATGTATATACATACTGCTCGTGTTCAGGAGCTAGATCGTATATCCATACTATTAAAAGAGAGCTTCAACTGGCGCTGCTGTTGTGCGGGTGTTGCTCCACATTGAGGGATACAAAACAATCTAGTGGCAACAGGTTTAATACACTAGACAACATGTTAAAACTTTATATCTCTCTCTCTCTCTTTCTGAGACATTAAGTATGTTTCCTAAGTTTTTCATTTCATCTCTGATATATGTTATGTAAAATTTTATATAATTTCTTTTATTACATAAAATTGAATAGTAGCTATTTATGAATAAAATGCGATATATAAGACAATATTATACTATTAGATAATGTGAATATAATTCTACAATATATTATTAAACTGATTCAACAGATAATTCATTAGCTAACTTCAATACACTCAATTTATTTAAAGAATATCTTACTTAAATTGTTTTAAACTCTCTTTTAAAACAACTTCTAAAAGTAAATCGGAATTATACTTTATGCATATTATAGTTCATATTAAGAGGAAGAATACTAGGAAAAAACGAAAAAAAATACCGAAAATTAAACAATATAAAAGCCAATCAACCCATTTGTTCTTAACTCTTAGATTTCCAGTTAATTTAATAAAATAACTTTATTTATTTTTATTTTAAGAAAAATATTCAATTTATTTTCATATTATAATTTGGTGTCCTGTAGCATAGTGTAAGTGCATATTTAAAATTCATAAAAAAAAAATTTCAAAATTAGAAATTCAGTTTCTAAATCAAAAAAAAAAAAAAAATTATGACACGAAAATCGCAAATTTTATCATTATAAATATATTTTTTGAATTTGTTTTGTTTTCTGCTTAACATTTTGATTGAGAACTTGTTTTTAATTTTATTTTTTTCTGTATTGTTTTTATTTATTTTTTTTTTGTTTGATTCTTGAAAATGTTGTCAGTGATTTAAGTGGTATTATTCATGGATTGGATTATCGGAAATGTTCTCCTAGCACTTTACAGATATCAAAATGGCATATCTAAAGGATGTCATGTTACTTATAATACGATCTGTCCATTTATTTTATGTCATTTCATTTGATTTCAATTCATTTGATTTCATTAGCAACGCCGCTCAACGACAAGAACAATAACAACAACAACAACTCAGGAACTAGCTAAAGATCAACAACAGCGACATTAACAGAGACAATAAATACATTAACAATAATAATAATAAAAAAGATATAGGTATAAATAAGAGACAATAAATATATATATATATGTATATTTATAAGCATATATATCTATATATATATATATATAGTATTTATATATGAACATTTAGCGCACAAAACACAAATTATAATTTCAAATAAACGCAAAGTGCCACTTGAGATTGGAGCTCTTAACAAAAATGTTAAACATTTTATCGGCCTTTTATGTTGTTATTGTTGTAATTGTTTAATGAAAAGCTGTTGTTGTTGCTGGTGTTGCTGTTGCTGTTGGTTTAGTTTATTATGCGAAAATTGGAATGTTAAGCTTTGTCGGCAATTTGTGCAATTTTTATATACTTTCAATCAACTTAAAAAATTGTCTTAAAAGGGTATATTAAATATGTAAAAACTTATGTTATATAGTATATATATTAATATACATATATATATACTTTTTGAAGTATATATATTCTTGTTCTATAACAATAAATTGAGTTTATCAAGCTCTTATGTTAATTGCAAGACTTTAAATATAGAGCTTAAGAACAGAATGTAAAAAAAAATTCATCATATGCATATACTATAGATAGAACGTTTAAATAATTGAAAGTATATAATATATAGAGATAATATATGTAATATTATGCAGTTATAACTATGTTCTGATATATAAAAATATATATCTTTTAATTATTTGTAATCTAGGCTATAGTTTTCATTATGATTAAACAATGAACATAAGAGAAAATTGGGAAGGCGTCTTATAGTTTACAAGGAATTGCTTTTAGTGTGTGTGTGTGTGTGTGTGTGTGTGTGTTTATTTTTGTATGTATGTATGTGTGTATATACGTATATATGTATATTTATGTGTGCGTGTATCTAACTTAGTTCAATTGGATGTTTTTAGAGTATCATCTAGTCGGACAATAGTTTTCAGATTTTAGTTACTTGTATCGATGGTAACTATATGATATTAGACTTTGTATTTATATATAATATCATAGTATATATATATATATATATATATATGTATATTAAATTTAAGCAAATTAACAAGATCATTTGGCATAATTGAGATGCCGATCTTACAGCACTCACATAAAAAGACAAAGAAATAGAGGGGGGCAGGGAAAGAGAGAATAAAGTGAACTACTTAAGATTAAATGTCAGGTCGGCTAAGAGGCTTTGATCTTGGTTTTGTTATTGTTGCTTGTATACAAACAAAAACAAAAACAAAAACACTAAAACGATTGAGTTCTATAAGGTTCCGTTATGGCTTTAAATCAATGCAAATGCAAATGCAATTGAAACGAGTTGGCAGCACCCTCTGGCAGTAGCTTTATTCGGGCGATAGCCGCACTGACAGGCGACGTTTGACTGGGCTATATTGGTCAAAGAGAAGTCAAGATCATAAATTAATTAAGAGCGCAACATGAACGGCATTTAAAATAGACAAAATATGGGCTACTGCTGAGCCTAGGGCTCAGTCAGCAATTGATTACGCCACAAATAACAAAATGAAAAATAAAAGGGTGCAACCTAATGCAATCAGAGTTGGAATTTTCATGGGCAACACATTTTCATTTTCATATTTAGTTGTTTTTTTTTTCTATTATATTTTATTTATTTATTTATTTTTGTTTTTGTTTCTGTTTTGTTTTACAGATTCATATCACGAGAGGCGTTCGGCATGACGGAAACTATTTAGGTATTCAATGCGACGAGCTGCAAGTAACCAAGTCTATAAGCAAGCATATCCACAAATCAAATCGAAGTCGAAGTTGAATTCGAATTCGTATTCGAACTGGAAATCGAAATTGAAATCGAAGTCCAAGTCGACGTCAAAAGTCCAAGAACTGAGAACCTTTTACAACTAGCCGCAACAAATCGATCGATTGATCGAATTGCGTCCGTGCGGCGTGACAAGTTGACGCAGTCAACACACCCTCCCTATACCCCTGCCACTCTTCACGTAATCGCCCACCGAGAATATAGCCAGCATGGACTCACGCATCGGCCTGGATTATATAGTCGAGAATCGTGACTACATTGCCAAATTGGGCACTGCCCTAGACACGCAGAATACGACGGTCAAGAAGCAGGTCTTCGAGCTGCTGTCCGCTCTCTGCGCCTACAGCCGCGACGGCTATGCCCGTGCCATCGAAACTCTCGAGTTTTATAAGGTAAATTAAATAATAAACCAGGAACATATATAATACATATTAATTTAAATATATATATTTATTGCTCCTTTAGAATCTCAAAAAGGAAAGATATCGCTTTAAAATTGTCATCAATGAGCTGGAACAAACAAGCGCCTCAGCGACGCCTCTGATTGACTATCAGGCAACTCTGTTGGCCTTCATTAACTGCGTCATCATCTCCGAACCGAAGCTGCAGGAACGCATACGCATACGCAATGAGTTTATAGGTAAGTCGAAGATATTCTATAAATATCCCATAGATAACCTAAGGATATGAACATTTTAAACACAGGCTTAAGCATAGCTAATGTAAAACTATAATTAACAAACTTTTAAGTCAAACCAGTCTTCAAATTGAAGCCCATACTAACTAACCTATTCATAATTCTTAAAAGTTTAGAGATAGTCTCATTAAATTTGGTATGTGGCAACCTTCAGATAATAGTTTAATATACCCATAAGCAAATTTGTACAATATCTTTTGTTTCCTTCACTTTAAGCATCGATAATACTTAAACTATCTATGCGTAACTCAAGAGTTATAAGAGTGACACTTAGCAAATTAGGTATAAAAAAGCATTTTTCTAATATATGATTATAACTTTATCCTAAAATATATAAAGCATGATATAGTAGAACGTGCAAGTTGTAACTGTGCATATCTCAAAAACTATAAGTGTTAGAATGAGGAAATTTGGTATGTAGTATGCGTTCAACGTTGCATATGGTTTTTTTCAGAGGAAAGAGTATTTTTAAATGCGATTCAATTTTATATGTTGTCTATTGAATCTATGTAGAAATTCTTATGGTAGCTACCCATTTATAATTTGGGAACTGGAAGTATTCCAACCAGGAAATTTGGTATGGAGTTAGCATAACCTAAGGTCAAATTGCAGAAAGAAGTTGCATTGCCTCATAGCTTGTATCGTTATGCTGTTAACTTTTTTCTTATACTTTTTAAGTCGTGGCATAGTTTCTTTCATTTAGTTGAAATTTACTTGTTTATTCGAATGTTATATTCAGCTAGGTTATATTTAATAAGGTTCAAGATTTTGTTCTTTAATTGTTTACCTTTTGTTTGATTTTCTGTTTCGGTTTCGGTTTCTGTTTTGCTTTTTGCCAACGCTGATAACCAAAAAAAAAAAAAAAACAAAAAAATAAATAACCATAACGATAAACACATTAGGCCAACCGCAAAAGTCATCAGCCGACCTCTGGCTCCTCTATTTCTTCTCCCCCTTCCAATGTTATTCTTATTTTTTTTTTATTTTTTCTTTTTTTTTTTTGTTTTGTATTTTTGAGTCAACTGTTTTGCCCCTTGTGCTTCGTTTACTGTCTTCGATTTCATTGATTTGATTGATGTGCCCGCTGATCCGCTGACGGCGCCGTTGATCGTTGCTGCCCTTGACCATATACCATATGGCATATGGCATATTATAAGGTTCCACATGGAGTTGGTTAACTGCATGTTACAGCCACGCCAGCGACCCTCGGGGTCTCTCATAGCAAACATAACACTGGAGGCTCCATATGCTCTGGGGGTCGTGGATAATGATAGACTCTGTTTTGAGTTTACCTAACACCAAATCGTCAATTCACAAAATCACAAAATCACCAAATCGCCTTTTGTCTCTTTTGACGCAATCCAATTGAGTAACCTTACCACGTGCCAACGATTAGAGGTGCGTCTCTTTAAAGTTGTCGCACTCAAACTTCGTTTACATCGATCGTATTTCCGATCATTTCAGAGTCATGAAAACTCCATAACTAGAACTAAATTGTGTCTAGAATTTTCAATTAATTGTTTTTTAAATTGGGAAATGAAGGAAAACTTGAAAACTTGTAATGTTTTACAGGAAGTTGTACATGTTAATAAATGAATTTTAAATTAAACTATGCTTAACATGATCTTTGGTTTTCCCCTATTTTCACTTGGGTTTCACGCAACCTTCACACAACAACTAACTAAACTTAATAATCAATCATAAAGCTCTGTATCTTAAGTTAATTTAAAAGATATATAAGTTTTTACTAGATTAGTTTAAACTTTAATGTATGAGGTTCCAGCTACGCCTTACACTCTGTTGCAGGGATGTAATGCAATTCTCCTTCGACGGATTTGCGGTGTGAACTAGTTCTGCCTTCATCTTTTGCATAACTTTTGTTACTCAGTCCAGAGATATAAGTCAACCATCTAAATCTTTTATCAAAATATATTATAAATAACCGATAGTAATACGCTTTAAAGGGAAATTGAATTGGAATCTAAGGATAAAATAAGAATAGTTTTTTATGCCAGATTCCCTTGAACGTTCTAGGAGATCCCTTAGCATAAAGTAAACAGTATACTTTCTATAACTCCTAATTGGGATTATCCGCTGCTAATATGCGTTACTTTTAAGATATTGTGATCTTTATCTTTAAATATCAAAGAACATTTGATAAGTGATCGTATATTTTATAGATTGTATATATTATAGATCAACTCATTTATTGCTAACTACAAAGTGGCATCGGAAATACTTTGAGACACAATTAACTTGACATTCTGGTAGAACAAGTCTGTTGTTGTTTTGCAATTCAGTTCGCTAGTTGTGAATCATTCATGAATAATGAGTTTATTTCTTAAAATTCAGCAGAAATTCATAAGAAATTCGAATGTGCTTTGTTCAACAAATTAATTGTATATATCTTGTATATATATACATATACATAAAAGTTAATTTCTCTCTCTCTCTCTCCTAAAAGAGATAGAGCAGTTTCTCATGGTTTGCTTTTCCTTAGTTTCTGTCAGATGTCCCTTGGGTTACAAAACAAAAACAAATTGTTATTTAACTTTGACTTGTCAAGGAATACTTAGGAGCTCTGTTATATCAACAACTTGCCATAGACACGTTGTTAAAATGTAATAAGTTGTCTTCCCCCCTCAATTCCCCCAATACTACTATTTTCATATTTCTCATATACTACGTTCCCTCCCTCACTCTGTTGCCCATTTATTGAGTTACTGTTGTTGTTGACAAACAAGGGGCGTCTTCACATCCTGTCCCTGACATTGCCTCAACTCACCCTTTGCGTTTCACTACTCTTAAGCCCCCTTTATGCATTGGCCTCTGTACAAAGTTCATGAACTGTTTCCCGCCCCTTAAAAACTAACAGCTCCCAGAACGCGAAACGCAAAACACAAAACGAAGATCACAGACCCCAGACTTATCTCTACAGTTATATAGCTCTGTAGTTTCAGATTCAGTTTCAGAGCTTCAGAGACCCATCTACATGTTGCATGCGTCAACCCGCTTCTCAGCCTCTCAGCTTCTCACTGACTTTGATTGAGCGCAGTTGTGCGTGCTGCAATGTCGCTGACGGTAACGTTGACGTCGCTGTCTGCGCAGGGGCAACACCAAAAAAAAAACGAAAGAAAAGAACAAAAATTTTGGTGGATGGGGCAGAGGGGAGCATGTGCGCTGATGCGTTGAATGATGGCACTGCACTTGTCGCATAACTCTCAAAGAGGCTTGGCGTATGGGTTGGACAGTGGAGTTGTGTGGGGGGGGGAGGTTTCGTTGCTGCTTTTTTATTGTTCTAAATTAAAATAAATTGAGCTGCGCTTTTTCAGCATTACAAGAAAATAATAAACCAGCTGCAACAGCAACAGCAACAGCAGCAGCAGCAAAAGTAGCAGCAACAGTCAAAATCTCAACACTAAAATGTAAGTCACGCACTCGCTGCAGTCCATGCCCTCCCACACCCACACACATACACATACTCATATAGAAACAACCAATTCATTTGCTCCTTAAGCATACTCAGGTAAAGAGTAGAGAGAGAGAAAGAGAGAGAGAAGCTGATGTTGGTTTCACACATGCAATTTTCATATTGGCTTTAACATTCCTCAGCGACACATTTGACAAGCAACGGCCGCATTTCGTTTGGCAATGAGATGATGTATACCGTTTCAAGGCTATTGACTTTATATATATATATATATAAATATATATATCCCTCTACCCCTTCTTCTTTTTCTCTCTTTCTCTCTTAATACATCCTATATTTGTATAGTAGCTGCGTAGCAATCTAAAAGTTTCCAGGAACGCCCCAACCATATTATATATTTGCATATTTTTCAATTCAAATGTGTTCTCTGAAATCTGCTAATGCCACTTAAGTGCCCAATTATCGACTCAGTTTCCCCCTCTCTATATACACATACATACATATATAAATATATATATATATCTGTTTCTATATATCAGTTCTTGAGATCTTTGAATCCGCTTGTGGCTTACCATACTATAGCCATCATATCTGCTGTATGTCATCTGTCAAGTCCAAACGCTGCCGGCTCTCAGTGCGACTTCAACTGATTTATGCCCCATGATTTTCCACTTTGGCACGCAAAACTTTTCATAGTTTTATTTATTTACATATGTACATATATATGCACATATATATGTATGCATTTAAAATTGTTGTTGCTTTTTGAATAGATCTTAACAATTTACAATATTATCATTTAGTAGTTTTTGCTTTGGAAAATTCCTGTTTCAATTTCAATTTCAATTTCAATTGATTTATAAAGCGTCAACAGATTTACAATATTTAAATCGTATCAAACTGATTCGTTGTCATTTGAATATCATTTTCCTATATATATATATATATATATATATATGTATATATATAGCATGTTATTAAACAATTAACTGTTGTATTTTGGGGCGTGTTTTGTTGCACGTTAAAATGTTGCAAATTATTTTGGGCTTTGAGGCAATTGATTTTAAGATTCGCTTGCTAGACTTTAGACTCTAGTTAAGACCTCGACTTCCGAAACTCAAAAAACATAAAACTAAACAATGAACGGACAAAGAAACTTTTACAAAGAAATATACACACCAACACATACACACACTTCTATACATATATATATATATCTATATATATATAGTTATAATTGTGCGCCTTTTATGGTTTTCAATTTCAAATAAATGAAATGAGAAAACGAAACAAAAGTCGTAAAATAAAATTATTAACGTCAAGTCACCAAATATGGCAAACACCAGAGAGGAGTAGAAGTGGGCTGAAGGAGATATATATTGTAATATTGGAGGAGGGGAGAGCAGGAGCTCAACGAGGGTTACACACTAAAAAGGGGGCAGGGGCATGCAATACAGAAGCTTCAACAACTTTCACGAACTTTTTGTAATTAACTTTTTATTATTATTATTATTATTATTTTATATACAATATATCGTATATATATGTATATATATATATATATATATATATATATATTCCGTTTATATTGAGAAATTATTGTGCGCAAATAAAAGCAGAAGGCGAAATGAAAAACACGCTTGACCGGAAGCCACATTGGGACACATTGGGCGGAAGAAAGACTCAACTCTCCCTGCCGATCGCCCAGTCCACAGCAATTCACCCAGTTCAAAGTGGGAGTTGGCCAGTATTCTACGTAAGCCAATGTAAGCCACGATCAAAAAATCTGTTGTCCAACTGCATTCGTTATCCAACTGTACCAGATCTTCAAATAAAGGCAAGACATGCAATCGAATTGAATAATGATTGCTATATAGATGATATGGTATAGGATATAATTAGGATATGATATAGATATGATCTAGCTATGATATGGGAGTGATATAATAGTATTATCCATAACATATATATATGGACTGAAAATTGAATTGGTTTATTAATAAGATGCAGATATATTCAGCATGATATCGATAAGTTTACGTATAATATTCGATAAGATTTCATATAGAAACAACTGTTGCAAAAGTAAGCAAGATTGATGGCTAATAGGCATATCCAAAACTATAGCCAATTTTGTATACTTTAATTAAAATATATAGTATATAGTATACAATCCAAATATAGAAATTGATATCTGAATAAATGAAATGAATCAAGTGACTTTCTCATTTGAGAAAGATTTGCACATGTCTGTTAATTAATTTTTCTCATTTGAATAAAATAAATTATTGCTTGATTTTAACTTTTTCTTATATAACACATATAATTATAGATATATAGATTTGTATATCTTTGAGTAGATCATCTATAATCACAATAGCTATATAACTTTGTTACACTATCAACATTTGTTATCTCTTATTTAACTAACCCAATAATAGCTAACATTGACTTTACCTATACGAATAAATAGATTTTGATCTAAGATAGCAACTAACATAACTGTAAAACATATAGATAGAAAATTTCTGTATAATAAAAAACATTTTTTAAGCCGATTTAATTACTTTAATGTGGATGAAAGATAAAAAATATAATAAAACAAAGCGATAGATAATCTTATGTATAATATAATAATTCTTGAAAAATTTATATATAGTTTGATATATGGATAATATAATTAGAGTAGGGAGATAAACAGGTAGATAAAAAGATAAATGGAGAACTATTTGTGACATGTAGATATGTAAATAAATAGTTATAGATAATAAAAGATAAATTGATTTAAACAAAATAAGATAGATAAATAGATAGATTGATATGAGGATAGTGCCAAAACTAGATAAAAAGTAAAGAATTATTAAGACAAAGATAAAGTGATGAATAGATAAAATAACAATTTTATCATATTATTTATTTATGTATTACAATTGAACAGAGTAGATAAATATAAATGAAAACTACTCACACGGATCGATTGTTAGATTTAGATAAATTGTTAAGAAAGATAGATAAATAAATATATAAAACAAATCATATAGAAATAAGTAGATAATTATATATCTATATATATATATATATATATATATATATATATATATATATATTTATAGATAAATAATGTTCTTTAAATGATATAGATCTGCTACTGATTCAAAGTTATATAAATAAATAACTATATAAATAAGTAGATACAAAAATTAGATTAACTTTTATCTTAGGATATTGCTCTCTTTATATTGAGAAGGCGCCTTTAAGTCATTCGTGATAAATGTATTGTAAAATAATAATAAAAATAAAAGTTGTATAAATTAAGAGTCACATTTCTAGGTATACATTTAAATAGATAAATTTATGTATTTATCATCTCAAAGATTTTGTGTTTGAAGGTATTATAACCTGTCAATAACCTTTTCAGCACAATATAAAAACCTTTTGTCAAAAAATTGATTGTCTTTTTCTTAGCAAAAGTAGATCAGTTTTTGGGGGTCTTTCGTAATATGAGACTAAAAAATATACATTTAATTTGCATTTACTAATCATTTCAATATATAGTATATATGTTTGCTATTTTTTGTTGTTGTTTATATATATATATATAACACTTTTTAGAAAAAAAAAAGTCTTAAAGGCAATTGTTATTCATTTGATGTTTGTTTTTCTTTTGCAGGCCTCAAAGTGTTGCCGCTGCTCAACAATCTAAGGTGAGTCTCTATAAACCTGAACAGGAGAGGACAGTCAAAGACATTGCTGGGCACCTACACATACTTAATAATACATATATGAGTGTATGTGTGTGTATGGTGTATATTAAATCAAGACAATTTATGCAATGTTTGTTAACAGAAACCCTGAAACACACCCACAATAATAGCAACAACAACACACATTTAACTGGCAACATTGTCCAAATGAATATCACAAACACTTTTGCCATTTTAAATGTGTATACTAGTGCTATTCACACATTTACATTCACACTTAAATATATATATATATATATATATAGATATTCATACTCATATTCACATTCGTATGGAAATCAATTTGATTTGATTTGATTTGATTTCATATGATTTGCATGCAGCAAACAACTTAGACAAGATCAAGGCCCATTCATTCCCATTCATTCATTTATTCATTCACACACTTTAAAATTCACATAGTTTTGCGAATGGCATACCTCTCACCCCATCCCCCCCCTCTCACACCCAATTGCTTTCTGTTTTAACTTTAATGAACGTTTAACAGTGTTGGCCAACTTTGGCGATTTGGACGCTTGTCAAACATCCATCAAAAACGGCAACGATCCGTTCAAAATTTTTTTCTTAACTTTTTTTTATGATTTTTTTTTTTCTGTTCAAAACTTATGCAAATAATTTGCGTTGTTTTTGTTGTTGTTGTTGTTGATTTTATTTATGCTTTGTTTTGGAGTCTGTCAAGCAATTAATTCAATATTTAATTAGTCAACAATAAATCAATTAGTTAGCTGGTAACTCCCCCTTCCCCCTACACACACACACACACACACACCACACAACCCTAGCCCCCTCCCCATCCGCTTCCCCTTTCCATGCCCTTTTCTGTGCGCCACTAAAACTTGTTTATTAATGGGGGTTTGAGCCCCAAGTTGACAAAAGTTGAGAAGAAACAAAAAAAACTAACACAAAATTCAATTAATTTTTTGTATTCTTTTTTGTTTTTGTTTTGTTTTGTTTTTGTTTTTTTTTTTTTGTATTTACAGAATAGTTTAAGCTTAAAAATCTATGGCATTTAACGTTGTCACTCAATTAGTTAACAGCTGAAAAAAAAAAATGCCAAACATCTTCCCTGCCAACCACAATGCAATTCCACTTTACCTCAACTCTTTGACTTTCGCCTAATTGCTTGTCTTTGTGGCCTCAATCGATGTCTCTGAGTGTCTCTGCAGGGAGCAAAGTAAAGCCCATCTATTTTTTTTTTTTTTTTTATATTGTACCAACTGACACGCCCCCTTTTCCAATCACCATATCGCACCATATGCCATTGTTATGAAAATTAAAAGCATTTTTGCTTAAATTAAATGCGTAGTTTCTCGCGCGCTTTTTTAATTTATTTCAAATTTTTTGAATCGCTTTAAACGTTTTCATTGAGCCGAGAAACTCTTTGATTTCAGCGCATAGACCCCTTTGGGTGCTATATACATATATATAGTATATATGTATGTATTTAGGTGCCAATAAATAAACGGATATTCATTTATTTGTTCATTTGATTCATTTATTGACTGCGTAGCATGGAAGCTGCTAAGATTTATTTAAGCGGATATTAATTGCTGTCGATTCAAACGAGTTTTAATCAATCAGTTACTTTAACTGATTCTCAAACCATATTCAATTTCATATAATTTGTTATATATATATATATATATAAAACTGAAAACAGATTTAACTCCATATTGTTGAAATATTACTCCTTATATATAGTATACATTGGTGTTTAAATTAATGAGCTTTTCAAATATGATTATTATTAATCAACTTTTGTGCTCATCTTGAGGAATTTTAATCTGTCTGTTAATTTGAGCCTTTCAAGGCTTTTTGTAATATTGTAATTTTATTCTTAATTAATAATAAAATATTGATTGATATTTTTTTTAAGCTTGACTTACTTTTGAACTAGTTCAACTTTGAATGTAACAGACAAGTGAACTGAAAGGATTTACTTGATGTTATTTGGCTTTAATTAACTTTTTGTTTGTTTGGAAAAGTTTTGAATTTAGTTATATTTAGATTCAGAGATACATTATGAACTAGTTCCGATTTGTATATAATGCACTGCTCGCTTTAATTTGAAACAATTTCAAATTGAACACTGCCAGAACCAGACGAACTCAAAACATTTTTGCCTATAGCTAAAATCGTAGCTCCCTATAGTTTTAATAGCATAAAGAATGGTTCACAAACTAGTTCATGCAACAATTCTCAAGTCAGTAGTGCATTGATTAGGATACTACCATAGCTAAGACTACAGACTAATTTTATATCTTATTACCTCTTTATATCTGGAATGGAACTGATTAATAATTAGTTCTGTAATCCAATAACAACTTAAAAATTTAAGGTATAGAAAAAAGTTCATTGCAAAAGTCTGAAATTATTGTAAAACTTTTATAGTTCCATTTCGAATTAACTAGTTCCTGAACTTTATTTATAAGCTTTATTTACACACAACTCTTTTAAAGTAATTCAATAAACAGCCGCAAACTTTGAACTTAGGCAACAACTAAAAGCTTTTCAAATACCAAAAAAAAAAAAACCAAAACAAAGTTTTTTTTCTTTCTTTATCTATTTTGAGTGTGATTTTCTGGTGTAATTTTCATTGGATTTATAAAGTTTTTGGCAAAACGAAAAGTTCATTTTCACTTTCTGGCCATTTGAACATCCGTTTCGTGTCTGTAGATTGACGTGTTCTTAACCAACTTCTACTCATACTCGGTGTCTCTATTCGCTTCCGTGACAAACTGTTTCCAAAATAGAAATTGCAAAAGAAAAACAATATACAGCAAAACAAAAGTAAAAGCAAAAGAAAAACAGAAGAAGAAAAGGCAAAAATAACAAAAATCAAAACATTAGAGCATCACGTGTCGGTGTTGTTGTTGACGTAGTGCCTGATGAAAAGGAAATAGAAATAAAGAAGAAAACGGAAACAGTACAAATAGAAACAATAGAAAACTTATGGTAACAAAAAAAAGAGTAACCAAATGTGGCTCTCCAGTTGCCAAGTCAACAAAATTTGGCTAAGGGAGAAATCAATGCGCGCGCAGCACGTGGCTGGCAAGGACAATAACAACAACATATATATATATATATATATATATATATATTAAAATTGGGAGACCAGAGAATCACTCTCTGACACTGGCTCCGGCTGGTCTCTGCTCCTTGACTGATTGTCCTGTGTGTCGTCTAACGTCGTCGTTATTGCCAATGCCTAGCTGCTGGCTGTTGCCTCGTTGCCTCGTTTAGTTCGCATCGCATTAGCTCGTCGAAACGATTGAAAAGCAATTAAAAAGGAGAAAGAAAAAAACACAACCAAAAAGCTAAATAAAAAAAGCAAATACACAAAAAATAACACAAAAATGAAACTACTGCAATTCAACTAACGATTTATGGATACGACTATCAATTGGCAGGCTACACCATAAAAGGAGTCAATCTCAACAGGGACTCTGCGCAAGGACACACCTGACTGTCAGACTGCCTGCCCGCTTGCCGTTTTATTTTTTCTTTTTGCTATATTCATAACAACAATTGGAATAACTATATATACTATACTCTATACACATACACACACACACACACACACATACACACAGACAACTATCGAATATGGTTAGGACAGGCGGCTGGCTATAAACATCGCGTAGCGTCGCGTCTCATTGTGTTTTAGTTTGTGATTGCCAAGGCTGCTGCAAGGCAGGCAACGTGGAGTCATCGACGTTGTTGTCGTCGTCACCGTCACCGTCGCCGTTGCCGTCGTCTTCGTCATCGTCGTCATCGTTGTCGTCGGTGTTGTCGGTGTTGTCGGTGTCGGAATCCGTGTCCGTGTCTAACAAATCTGTAGCGTCTCTGCCATTGCCTGTACCTTTACCTTTACCCGCACAGTTGCAGCGGCGTCTCACGTTCTGCTGCTCATTGTCCCGTTATAGTTCAGCTGCCTTGCAACTGGTGCACAATCTAAAGTGAGTGTTTTCCTCTATCTATCTGTGTGTATGTGTGCGTGTGTGTGTGTGTGTGTGTGTGTGTGTGTTTGACATCTCGTTTCTTTTATTTATGTTTCCTTGTTTTATTCTTTCTCATTTTTTGGCAACCTTCTTTGGGGTTACTCAATGTCAGGGTACAATCAGATTATGGCCAATTCCAAACACTTATATATATATATATATATATATATATATATATTTATATATATATATAAATCGATTGTGGCAAACGACGACTATTTGTGGACCAGGCTAATACTGATTTAGTTGTCCCATAAATTGGCCATAAATTCCGCATAAATAACAAATCAATTAATCCCCAACAATTGTCAAGTGCAGGCAAAACAAATTACAATAACTGCAACAACTGCAACAACTGCAACAAATGCAACAACTGCAATAACTGCATATTGTAAATTGTTAATTGCAAATTGGAAATTATAAAGCGCAAATGGCAAATTGCTGCTTGAATAATGAACCGGACGGATAGACGCATGGACGGATGAATTATATATTCAAATATATTGGTGACCAATTGGTTACTCTATATAACATTTACAATATATATATTAAAAATCTATATATATATATATTTTCCACTTTATATTTTATAGGAAAGTTGCACAAAGTGTGGGCGATATCATCGTACAATTGGACGTATTCGTGGATCAGCAGGAATGCGACGAGGCCCAGAGCCTACAGGCATCCGATGGCATCAATCTCAATTCGCATCTTGATGTCTTCTATGCGATATTGCGACAGGTAATATAATAACATATATGTATATATAGTTAACATAACTTATAGTCAAGCTAAAAGATCTTTTCTTATTTCTATACATTCTGTTTTGTCACACATGGCGTATGCGTATTATTTATATACAATATCCAATCCAATTTGCATATATATATAAACATTAAGTATATGTACTGTATGCCCTAATGACTTTAGCTGCTTTCAAGTATATATTTGTTTAGGTGTATAGCATCAACACACACACACACACACACACACACACATGTATATATATATATGGTGCTAAGCCAAGGCTGTTCTGTGTTGTGCACTGTCAAGGCGAACGCTGCACGCGAGGGGGGGATAAATGTCAATTCACAAATAAGAAATGTGAGTGGCAGGCAGACAGTTTTATAGATTGTGAAAATCATTTTAACTATGCAGTTAAAACCTTATATTACAAATTTTTTAATTATATTAATTTCTAATTATAATTATATTAAAGCTGCTTGTGGCGCCATCTGTTGGTAGCAAGAGTTTTTCACGGAATGCCGCTAGAGCGCGCCACAACATCAAATGAATATTTTTGCTTAAACAAATTTGCATTTAATTGATAAAATAAAATTGAGTTATACTTTAAAGAGAAATTTAAACGATTTCCTTTAAATTAATTAACATATTTAAATAATAAATTAATAATTTATTAAAAATTCGCCTAATGTGAATGAAAAGAAAAAGTAAATGATAACTTTTTATGAACTGAGTTAATGTGGAACTTAGGTTTAAATAAAGACCAGAACCAAATTCAACTTAGCTTAACTTGAATTATTTATTAAAAGTGGAAAAATGCTTCTTTTATCCTTCTACATAAAAGCTTTAAATTGATATCCTTGAGCAGCTTGAACTTGGACAATAAAATAAAAAAAAGAATAGCTGAATATATCTGTTTGAATTAGTTTAAAATTCTATTTGGCGCCATCTAACGGCGAACAGCTTATTAGCTGTTTGTCAGATCTCTTTCGTTTCGCTGTCTTGTCTCTTGCCTTTGCTAATTTTCCTTATTCATTATGCTTATGCTTTATCCATATTTTAGGTGGCCGACAAACCGCAGGAAGTTCCATTCCTCAGTATTTTGCAGCATTTATTGCGCATCGATTGCAAGGAGCCGCTGAGCGATGTCATTTGGGATACAACGGAGCGACTGGTGCACCGTGCCACGCTATTGGAGAGCGCCGATGATGCTGTACGTCTGTTGCGACAACCGAGCACGCAGAAGTTCACCTGCCCAAATTGTCGTGCCGGCCATGCCAGCAGTCCCACAAGAAAGCAATCACATCCGCATCTATCGCTGGCCAAGCCACCACCTGCGCCAGCGCCAATACCGCCACCACCACCAGCACCAGCATCAGCATCAGCACCAACACCAGTACCAGCATCAGCATCAGCTCAAGCAACAGGAACAGCACCAGCACCAGCTCCACCACCACCACCGCCACCGGTACCAAATGGTAATGGCAAAGCATTGCTGCCGCCGCCGCCACCTCCGTCCGCGTCGCGTCCGCGCACGCCACAGCCAGAGCTGCCTGCAACAACAGTACTGCTGCCACAACAGGATACGCCAGCGCCCAAGGCCAAAATGAAGACTATCAATTGGGGCAAAATTCCACATAACAAGGTGCTGGGCAAGGAGAATATCTGGAACAGAATGGCCAAGGAGCATAGCGAAACAAACCAAACAGACATTGATTTCAATCAAATGGAGGATCTCTTCTGTCAGAAATCTACCAGCCTCAATGGCTCCGGCCCAACAGCAGTCAATGGCAACGATACGCTCGATCGCAAGTCCAAAAAGATCAGTGCAGAGATCACTCTGCTCGATGGCAAGCGTAGCCTCAACGTCAACATCTTTCTCAATCAATTCCGGAGCAGCAAACGTGACATCATACAACTGATACGCCATGGCGCTCATGAGGAGATTGGAGCTGAGCGTCTACGTGGCTTACTTAAAATACTGCCAGAGGTGGATGAACTGGATATGCTGAGAACTTTCAATGGTGACAAGATGCGTCTAGGCAATGCAGAAAAGTTCATACTCCAGCTGCTCGAGGTGCCCAAGTAAGTAATAACTCCCAATGTAGTCAATGCTCTACTAAACTGTAAACTGTTTCAGCTATAAGCTACACATTGAGAGCATGTTGCTCAAGGAGGAGTTTGCGGCGAATGTCGCCTATCTGGAGCCCTGCATCAATGCCATGCTCTATGCTGGCGATGATCTACTCAACAACAAGGCACTGCAGGAAGTACTCTATATGGTTGTCGTTGCTGGCAATTTCCTCAACTCTGGCGGTTATGCTGGCAATGCAGCTGGCGTCAAGCTCTCCTCGCTCCAGAAACTTACCGATATACGGGCCAATAAGCCCGGCATGAATCTCATACACTTTGTGGCGGATCAGGCGGAGCGACGTAATCCCGACTTGCTGCAGTTTACCGTACAGTTGCAAGCACTGGAAAATGCCAGCAAGTGAGTAGAAGCTAATGATGCTATGGCCATGGAATACCTATCTATTTTATTTGTTTTTCTTCTTTGATTGTGCGAGCAGAACAACCTCAGAGCAGATCAACAATGAGATCAATACGCTGGACACACGCATTAGGAAAATCAAGAAGCAAATCGAACAGCCAGCAACAGATGCAGAGATCAAGGAGCAAATGTCAGAGTTTTTACAGGCTGCAGAAACTGAACTGACTGTGCTGCAGGCGGGCATGAAACAAGTGGATACACTGCGTCTGAAGCTGGCGGATTTCTTTTGCGAAGATGCAGCCACGTTCAAGCTGGAGGAGTGCTTCAAAATCTTTCATAATTTCTGTGATAAATTCAGGCAGGCCATCAAGGAGAACGAGCGACGCGTACAGCAGGAGCAGAAGGCCATAGAGCGGCGCAGATTGCGGGAGGAGCAGATAGCCAAAAGACCCAAGCAAGGTATGTACCTGGCCACATAGCCCAAAACTTTCCACATATTCATAAAAATTAATTTTTAATAGTTGGTCAAGCGGGAACACCTGTCTCCGATTCGGACTCATTTCTGGGCGATGGGCTATTCGATCAACGTGCTAGCCCCGCGATGAGCCGACGCCAGCTGGGATCGGGTGACATTATCAATGGCTTTATACGGCTCGAACAGGAGGGCAGCGCCTCACCAGACATTACACCAAATGGCAGTCTACGACGACGACCCAGCCGTGTGCTGGATGGCGAGGATGAGCTCATGCAATTCCTACGCAGCTCCACTGGGCCACACGAAGGACCTGGACACATCAGTCGTGAGCGTAAGGCTGCCTACGGTAGTCTGGGTAAGTCTCATACTCATTCAGACAATATCATGCCACTGCTAATACTCTAATATATTGCCATAGATCGATCCTGGGCACGTCGTGCACGCTCCGGCAGTTCCAGCCGTAAACGTCCGGATCTACTCAATATTGATTTTGGTTTGGATCGAGAGCGTGCCAGTTCACCGGCTCCATTGTTGCAAACACAGCAATCACAGGATCGCCTACAGTCACCACTGGTTAGCAGTGGCACAGGCACGCCCACGCCCACGCCCACAACCGCAGCCAATACGCCCATCAGCAATGGCCCAAAGATACTCCAGCAACACCAGCAACAGCAACAACAACACCAACAACAGCAATCAGCCGCAGTGCACGAGGATGCAAAACCGAGGTTAGATATCCTTACAGCACATATCCTTAGATCACCAACTCTTCTCACACTTTCACATCCCAAACACATATATTAACATGATCCTTAAAGATCTATTATCCTTTTATGTTTTCTAAATTGCTTCCTCTGTTGGTGCTTTTCATATTTTACTGCAGACTTTAGAGAGACTTAAATCCAATATTATAGCAAAATATTTTAGTATATTCATATATACTATATATAAATATACAAAACATAAATATACTAAATATAAATATACCAAAAATACTAAGTTCGGAATCATAAAACTAAAATTTTGCTCAGATTTTCTATCAATTTTTAAGACATTCTTCACAAAAATGAGCAGAAAGTATTCAATATTATATCTTTAAAATTTTATATAAATATATATATATATTTATATATATATATACTATATATATATTCATGTACAATCAAAGTCAAAAAGATGAAGAAGAAATGACAATTACATTTCATAAATTACAAATCTGTTTATGAAGCGTTTTAAATTGTTTGAGCAAAGCAAGTTCACTCCGAATATTCCAATATTTGCAGCTTTGCGAAATTTAGTTTATATATTTAGATTATATTAAGATTAAGTCTAGTTTAGTCAACACTTATTTCTGTTTAAAATTAAATCGAAATAGATTTGCTTCAGAAGGAACAACTTAAGATATTGCCACAATTCTCTATGAGAAGTTTTAGACAATAAAATCTAGGAATATCCTTTCAAGAAGCTTCCTTTATACGAATCATGATATTACTGTTATTATGTTCCAATCCAAGAAAGATATATATATAATTCATATAGTTTATATATAGTACGAGTATCAAATTCTATTGCAAGTATAATATTTTGTTAGAGTTTTGTTAATGGTTCAGCTTTGTATTGGGTTTCCATGGAAACTATTTAAATTATCAAAATTAAATTAAGAATATATTTAAATGTACTAAATAATACCTTTACTAGTTACTGTTACTAACAAATATTGAACTTTGATTCCTTAGAATATCCCGTGAATGGCGACAGAAGATCGAGACTTGGCTGCAGTCAAACGAAAACGATGAGAAACAAAACGAGGAATACAAACGGAAGCGACGACTGGTTAATGCGAATCGGCGATCGCTCGAAAACGAATCTGGTAGGAATTGAAATAATATACATATAGATATATATTTTATTGATTTCATTTGTAATTGTTTGTTAGAAAACGAACGAAAACTGGATCCATTGCCAGAGGAAAAGATAATGACAACAACAACGACGCCAACGACAACAACAACAACTAATCCAATTAATCATAACAACAAACAACTGCATAAGGATGTGGAACAGAATGCTGTAACAAATCCAAGCAAATATCAGCGTGTCTATGCCGATTGGCGGCCATCGAAGACGCTGGAGCATACAGATGTTGTTGGTAACATTCAGGCGATTGCTGATGCAACAACAACAACAGCTTTATTGTCGGCATCACAGCCACATTTAACCACCGCTGAGGAGCTGCGTCAATACCGCCGGCAGCGTTCACATGAGCAAAGTCAAAGTCCCAGTGCTCTGCAATCGATTGCTGAGGAGGATCGTCGGAAATCGATTATACAAAAGTTGGGCGAAAAGGATGCCAGCGCGGATCGTCTGAAGATTTATGTGCGACGTCCCTCCAGCATGGATATGCAGGCAGAAACGGTCAAGAAGTTGGAGCCCGTGGTAACAGTGAATTTACCCACACAGGATGACACATTTGCCAGCCTGCTGGATCATCACAAGAGTCACAACGAGTCACAGTATGCATCGGCTTCATCCAAAGAGATTGATGCGGATAACATTGAGACGCCGCCAGTTACACGACGCATCATTGCGACACCCAATACAACAGTGGTAACAGTCAGCATGACGGATAAGCCAAAGCAAGTCGCCGAGGAGAAAAAGGCAACCAGCACAGCAACCGCCGAACAGGATGCACCAGGACACTTTGATAGGTATGCAGCTGCGCGACGTACAAGACGCTACAAGCGACCCACAGACTACAGCAGTGGCAATGAGGAGCTGGTAACACCAGCTCAGGATATAAAGCAATCAGCTAGTGCCAGTGAAATACGTCGCCTGCAGAAGGACGAACAGCAGCAGCAGCAGCAGCAGCAGCAACAGCAGAAACAAAAGCAGCAGCAACAACAGAAACAGCCAGAGAAAACGCGCACCATAACAAAGTTGGAGAAAGTAGGTCGTCATATCAGTTCCATTAATCAGGAGGATGTGCGCGAAGCCATACGCAATCTCAAATCACCTACGGGTACACCAGAGCGACCCTGGAGTCCACCACGAGAACTGACACCCAGCAAATTGAAGCTAACGGCCAGCGGTCATCACGAGCTCAACGATGAGGGCTTCGAGGAGACGCAAAGTCTCGTCTCCGATACACCCTCTCACGGCAAAGGCGAGAGCACTAATTCCTCCTGCAACGAGGCCAATGAGGCACCAACTCAACGCTCCCGCCCGCTGACCAAGCAGAAAACCACCACCACCACCATCACCAGCATGGGCAGCCGTCTAGCGGATCGTCTGCAGCAGGCACGTCTACGCGGCAGCTCCACAAATCCAGCACAGGCTAATAACAATAAGTCACAAAACCAAATCCCAGCAACAGCAACCACTGCAGCACAGTCAAAGCGCAGCCTGTCCGCCAGTCGACCGCTGCGTATGCCCAATGGCAGCCCCTTGCTGGGCGTCACGCCCCAGAGCACCACACGCTCCTCATCAACGACTGCCGTGCGACGCTCGCCACAGGAGCCGCCACATTTTGCGCCCAATTATGCACTCTCTGCACCCAAACAACGCGACGTGGAGCGCAGCAGTTCACGCAATAGTCTACGCTCCTCACGATCCTCCATCAATAGTGGTGCCTCTACCCAAACCGTTGTGAGGCGCCTACCCTCTGTGCAGCGCAATGCTGTCGTCTCTGTCGATTCATCGCCGAGCAAACGACCGCTAGCCGCTCAAAATGCACGCCCAACGCCTGGACGTGGTGTGCCCGCCAGCCGTAGTAGTAGCAGTGGTTCCAGCGTTGGACACAGCGTCATACTTGTGCGCAGCAAACTGGCATCAATACCGCGCACTGTACAGGCACAGCCACTGGCTAGCAGTACCAGCTTTAAGGAGAATCAAACCACAACAAGCACATCGGCTCCATCAGTAACATCCAGACTGACAGCGGCACGCAGTGCCATCCTGGTAAAGAATGTTATGAATCAACAACAAGCTAAGAACAGCAATAACAGTAACAACGTTGGAAGCGTTGTCGCAGGTGCAGGTGGAGGTGGAGTCGGAGGAAGTAATTCTCAGCAACGCAACCGTTCGGCAAGCAGCTTTATGCGTCCCACGGCCAGCAGTGCCACTAAGAGACAGAAGTAGTCAAATCAAGTGAATGAAGGAATGTCTCGTCCAAGTTAACGTCCCAAGTTTACAAATACACACACACTCACACACACACACACATACAAACACAAACAGATCAAAGACAAGTTACAAATCGCATCTAATCTAAGCCGTCCAAAAAGAAAAACAAAACAAAAGAAAATATGAAAACAATTTCGAATTTCTAGACAGGATTTAGCACTGACCATAACTACTCCATGTAATTGTTAATGTTGCACCATCCCAATCCCCAAAGCTCGCAGAGTTATTTATGAGCAGTTATATATATATGCGTATATATATATATATATATAGAGCATATTGTAGAATCTAGTTTAGTATGGGTCCAACAATGGGTCCGATGATGTTGATGATACCCAGCACATTCCAAAGTACAACAAAACACGTTGAAAGATTCCAGAAAGACAAAAAAAAAAAAGAAGAATATAGAAGAATAGCAGTATAAGGAGAAAGACAAGGATACAAAGAAAACCCTTAGAAACAGGTGCCAGGTGGATTTTCTGTCACAAAATGTGTTTCAATGCGAAAGGTTAAACATTGCACTGTTCATTATCCTTTCCAAAGGACCTCTTACATTCTAATTGTTAAGCAAAAGACAACAAATCAAACACAGTTAAAACTTTTAAATATATATATATTTATATATGTATGGTATATATATTTGAGCACAAAAAAAAAAAAAAAAAAACAAATACAATACTAGAAGTAAATCTACGCAATTCTAACTTAGTTCTAAGAACACAAATCGTTAAAAAAAAAATAATAATTTGAAATCGAAAATAAAAAAAAAATATTTTTTTTTTCCAATATTAACATTATCATTAACTCTTAGCTGTAGGTATTATTCGATTATATATTCATTTATATATAAACTTATGTAGGAAAATGTCATTAATTTCTTTTTTTATTTTGCTTGTTTTCTTTTTATATAATTTTTTTTTTTTTAACATATATATGTAGTTAGGGAACGATATATATCGTTTTATATTATATTGATATTGACACATTGGCATATGGGTATATATATATATATATATATATCTATGTATATATATCTATGCTTACATATATTTATATATGTGTATATATCTATGACTGTTGATATTGATACTGATGAATAAAATGACAATTACAATTCTTAAATAAACGAGAAACTAAAAAAATATATATATATTCAATAATAAATAAAATACATCAAAAACATATATATATAAAATTTATATACATATATTTTTATATAGCTATAAAAAAAAAAAAATGCTTTCAAATGTAGTCGATACGATACGATTAACTCTATAAGCATTATAGACGAGAATTATGTTTAATATATATATACATATATATATATATATATATACATATATATATATATATATATATATATATATATATATATATATATATATATATATATATATATATATATATATATATATATATATATATATATATATATATGTATATATATGTAAACATAATACAGCTACACTATAAACTATCAGCCTTAACCGGGTTAAGAACCTTAATGTGTGACCCGGGGCCATTGTGAGCATGAGTATATATATATATATATATATATATATCACAATGTGTGACCCGGGGCCATTGTGAGCATGAGTTGTATATATATATATATATATATATATATATATATATATATGTAAACATAACACAGCTACACTATAAACTATCAGCCTTAACCGGGTTAAGAAACTTAATGTGTGACCCGGGGCCATTGTGAGCATGAGTTAGCTTAATGCTAGGATTTTATATTTCTATAAAGAGATTTGTATAATTTTTTCAGCATCTCATCCTGTGATGGTTCATTATTTATATAGACATCCGGATCAAACCATTTTTTATGATTTTCCAAATAACTGAAGAAAGCGCATGAGATAATAAGATAGATGTTAAAATAACAATTGAATTATATATAACAGAAATAATTTACATACTTGATGAATGAATCAAGATGTGGCAAAAGATCTTCACACTTTTCATTGGATACTGGTGAAGCATTTAGATACTCCGGTAAACGTACTAAATATGGCATATAAGTATCAGAAGTAAAGATATTAATATTTACATTAAAATATTTGCATAATTTCTTAACTTACCTAAGAGCCGTGCCAAATGTGGTGCTCCAAATACCATAGATATCTCGGGTGGTGCCTCAGCTCCAAGCAGACGCCATTTAAAGGTTTCACAAAGAAAACCGCGCATTTCTTTGGGTAATCTCTCGGCTTGTGCATAGGGTGAACTTTTACTGTTTTTATCTATATACCGTAGACACTTTTGTAGCTGTTTCTCAGCTGCCTTAGAATAGAGTATTTTATCTTCGTTTTGTTTAGTTGCATCACCAGATGTATTATTCTCTTCATCCGCAATGTCGGGATTAATTACATCATAGAAATTATTTAAAACTGTGCAACATTTCTTCATATTTTTTACTGTTAAATACTTCTTAATATGTTCCTTCTCTTCTTTATAAAGCAGATCACTTTGCAGATGAAACTCAAAATAGACACGCAATCCATCGACAACTTCCTTCAGCATGCAAACACTAGAGAGATAAGAGAAATTAATAATATGATAATTATACGATAATAGTTATAATTGGCAAATATCACAAGTACTATTTTACGCATATGCTGTCTCACTCTAATGTGTGCGAATATCTCTCAATCCATTCACACTTGATGTATCTCTGCTTTTCTCAACTTACACAAATGGTAATAGGAAACTAAAGCTTTTTGTTTATTTATTAGTTTGGTTTTTGTATCTATTCACTCTATTGTTTACTATCGTTGCACTCTTCTATTCTCTAAGAATTCCCACCCACACGTGAGAAGTTCTGTAAGTTACTTGATTTAAGCATAGACTCAAAGATGAATAGATGATACAAACTGATTGAATATGGTATTGTTTAAAGTTGGATATTAAACTCACTTAGACATGACACGATCATATTCACGTTCCATACGTGCATTTCGACTTTGGGTATTTCGTGCTATCCTTGTGCTGTCCTGCTTGATAGCAATGGCCAATTCGACAGCACGTTGTTTGACAAAGTTCTCTAAAATTGTCACAATTGGCATCCGTGAAGGCAGTTTATGTTGTCTGCCATGTTTGCGTATCTGTTTGCAGTCGTTTTCTAAGTAACCACGCAGACGCTCGCTGACGCGCAGTATCATACGATCCTCCTGTTTTTCAGGCCTTACATAATCGTCTTCGTCATCTTCATCATCACTGTCAATAATCACTTGTATTTTGGTATCAATATTTTTCCCGGTTTGTACATTTTCAATTTCATCATCATCTGTTGGAGTTGTTAACAATATGTATTATTATGTTTAGAGGAAACTAGATTATTTTGAGCATCAAAAAACTTACCATCATCAATAGTCACCGTCTCATGTATTACCAGAGGCCTAGACTTAGCCAGATGAGAGTTTGAATAAACTGGGTAAATACCTCTTGACCTGTCACCAATATTTCTATGTGGTATAGAAATGGAAACAGGAGGATAAATGTGCGAATGGCCAGTTATTGCTCGGCTACTTGTTAAGGTAACATTTTGCTGGCGATTATTTTCCCTTGATCGACTGACGTAAGCTGTTTTTTTTAAGCGTGCTGCCTTCAATTGTTGTGGCGAATAATGCTGTGATGGCAAGGGTGGGGGTGGTTTCGGTACCTCAAAAACTCCGGTTTCATCAAAGTGGGATTTAACTGATCGTTTCTTTTTAACAGGTGGTGTTGCTTGCTCCTTTGTGTCCTTGTACAAATTTCCGGCTTTTCTGCAATATTTGTAGACACACACAAATAGTAAACATAAACATTTTTATAGTTAGATTTTATTGTACTCACTTCTCTAGCTGTGCAGCCGCTGCCAGTTCCCGCTGCAATCGGCGATTGTCCTCATTGTCTTTTAATAGACTGCTAGCACGAACACAACGATCCCAAGATGCATTCCACCCACGAAAATGAATTTTATAATCATAGTAGCGATAGCCTCTGTCTCCCCTCTCGCTTTTGCGTTCATAGACCGCCAAAACCTGCAAAGAAAAACAATGTTCCAGCCACCTCGTGTTAAGCATATGTGTTTGTGTGCGCTATATTTGTAAGCGTATGTGTGTTTGCCTATACATGCATACCTGGCTTTCATACAAGACCCTCGCATTTGATTTATCAGGCTCAAAGCAAAGGACTTTCTCACCCCGTACGTACATTTGCTCCTCATTATCACGCATTGCTATAGATTCTTTTATAGAGTTGCAACTATTAAAAGCTTATCTCTAAAAAAATGTTAATTTTAATATACATTCGTCGCGTCTTTTCGCAATGCTGCTTCTTAGGCCATTCACATGAAACGCACACATGGCAGGGCTGCAATAGTAATTAAAATGAGTGACTGAGCCAGTACATTGCTATTGTTTATTTAACCTGTTTATTAACATAGACAAATTTATTTGTATAAGATGTAATTAATATTTTAAGCATTACAAACATTTATGGTATAAAAAATATTATAATTATTTTCATAAGCATTATATTATTTATTATTATTTTATATTAACATACATCATATATCTAACATATTTATATAAATTCAACCTGTTTTATTATAAATTTCTTAATAATTCAATACATATAAAGTTTTCTGTAGAATTGTAATATAATTTTTTATTTTTTTTTTCAAATTTATATATGATGGAATAATATCAAAGCTTAGATTATTTTTAAAGATCGTAAGGTCGTCTCTTTGTTCCGATAACTCCGAATGCATTGAACGATAGCTTTTGTTTATCGATAGCAATTGTTGGCGCTAATTGAAAACAAACCGTTGCTAAGCAAGTAAAACCAAAACAAAAAAAAAAGCATAGAGAAATAGACATTTATAGTTATATTCGATTTTTACTGCCGCCGTCATAATTTGTCTTTACATTCAATTTTTATTCAATGGCTACGGCGTCAAATTGGTTGCATGTAGACATTGGGGATGAGACACCTCAATTACTTTCAACGCTTTCAAGTTGTTTAACGCTTAGCGATATACAATGTGATGGCTACGTGCGGCTTCTGGCAGCTGACATTTCATTAAACTCGGAGGAGGAATTTGGCGCTAAGCTGAAAGTGTTTCGCGGCTTAAAGCTAAAGCAAGAGCAACTGCTGCCCGGCATACCAACTGCCATCGAGAGCCTCTACACAGACGAAACAGAGCCAAAAATACCGGGTGTGCATATTGAGCCACAAATTAGTTATGCATAATGCAATATGTTCTTTTTTTATTCCGTAGTAATTGCAGTAGCAATTGCAGAGTCAGTTCTTTTTTATCGGCATATGAAGCCTTACTTTAAGTACACAATTCCTGCCTTGGATGCCGAAGATGTGGATTCGGAAGTGTGGCGTAAACTGCCTGTTATGAAACAGGAAACTCATGAAGGATTGCTGCAGCTACTCAAGGAAGTGGACCATGCTAAGCTATCGCGTAAAACGCAAAGACTGCTCCAGCTGCCTGAAGCCGACCGTGCTGTAAGTTAGTCTCTCAATAATATTCGTCGTTTGTTTCATTTTATTTATTAGTAAAAATTCCTTCACAGTCCTTTATTGATACCCACAAGGATAGCCCTGTTGGTCGTGTGGGCAACATTGTGGCTATGTGTTGCTTAAAACGTGTTTCCAGCTCTGCCAGTGCACCCTCGCATTTAGCTATGGCCACGGATACAGGACGCATTTTTGTACTTGAACCCCAAGGCTTTAATTTGGTCTACCAGGCAAAGACATGTAGCTACGAGACAGCTGTACCAAGCATGATTTCTGTCCATGGCACTTACGAGACGGACTTTTGTATTGTGGTGGGCACGCGCAATGGAGGCGTTTATTTGTTGCGCAAGTCCAGCAACGAGGGTGTGGAAATACTTAAACTAATGACACCATTAACAGGTCTACTGTTACTACCTGTTGATCAGACAATTGTTGTAACTACCATGGAGCAACGCTTTTTATGCTATTCTAAACGTGGTAAACTACTTTATGAAGTACAACTTGATGTACTGCCTTCATGCATACTGCCACTAGCTCTCACTCATTTGGGCATCACGCTGGTGGCTGTTGCACTACAAGGCGGTAAAGTGAAATTCTTTTTGCAACGTTATTTAGTGGATGAGTTTGTGGTACCAGAGACCGTTGTTGCCATGTTATATGGTCGCATGGGTATGGAAGATCATGTATTAACTCTAGTCACCCAAACAGGCGAACTGGTTTTAAAGATATTGCGGCGTCTTACAAACTTTGAACCAAACAATAATGCTACGTCCACCAAAGGTGTAGGCACATCCCAAAAAATTTCGGATACATCAATATTGGATAAACCGAAAAAGAGTTCCATATTTGTAGAGCAGGCAGCACGTGAAAAACAACAGGCCAAAGGTAAGCGTTTTAATATACTCCAAAAGTTTAATATCAACTGATCCGCAACTTAATTACAGCCAGTTATGGCAGCTTTCAGGTGGAGCTATGGCGACTGCGTCATACCGCAGCACGTGCCACAATTGATGCCATTAACTCCTCAGAAAGCACAATATCCGGTGATTTGACACACGCCCCTGTCAAGCTTGCAGCAGAAGTCTGCGGCACTGGACCAATCTTTCGACTTTACCTTACTATACAGAATTTATCCACCTATAAAATTGCCTCAAATCTAGTAGTTCTACTGCATGGGGATCGTCGTCATTACACCATACAGAAGTCCCACACCAGATTACCTAGTGTATTACCCGGTGTACCGTTGCGTGTAGATTTCGAAATTGTGGCAGTGTTGGATCTCGTTGACAAATTGCCACCCTCCACGCTAACGCCAGATAACTCCCAGATACGTGTACTACTTTTAAAAGGTGTTCAAGCTAAACCACTTATTGCTGCAACTGTAGCCATGCCACAATCGGAGGCAGATTTCTAAAGGCTTTCAACAAAAAAACAAAAATATGTATTCAAAGTTAATTAATGTTGTTTAGGGTAAGATTCAATGTTTATTTCACACACATAAAATATAATCTAACTTGTCTAGTATTTAACTTTTACGCATATTTGGGCGCATACTTTTCATAAACCTTTACATAAGCTTCCTTAGCCTCATCCTGGGACAGACCCTTGCGTGAGCTCCAAGCCTCATACATGGCCTTCTTCTTCAGCTCAAATAATCCAGGCTTATCGATATTAACATCACCAACTGTAGCCTGCTTATAAAGGCTATAAAATTCTAAGTTTTCAGCATCGCTAGGCTTCTTCGAGAAGTTCTTAACTAATTCCGATGCTTCCTCAAACGTAACCATGTTGTTCGTCTAAAGAATTACACTGAATGCTTACCAATTCCACGTCGCACTATATAATTTATACTTATCCATCTGTAAGTCTTATCCAATTTAATTAAGTTCACACTTATGGTCCTATTTATAGTCAATTGGCTATCGTTTAGTTTTTAAATTAATATAACCGGATAATACCAGATATCTATATATGGGTTATAGCATAGATAATATTAAGCTATTACTATTTACATTGATAGAGGTGTGACGTATGTGAATCATTGAAGCTTAAAATTTTCAGGTGATTCGCTGTATAAATGACGAGGAACTCTGAGTTTTGACTGGTGATCCATCATTTATTAATTAACGGATACAGTTTGTAACCATAATATATACATATATATATATATATATATATATATATATATATATATATATATATATATATATAATATATGTATATTATGTATATATTATCAAATTTTGTCGAAATTGCAATGGTTAGTTTAGTGATATGGTGTACCCCTCTTGGTCATGCTATATAGTCACAAAATATTCATCATTAATCTTATCATTTAAGTGCATAAGGTACTTATTCATATTTCGAAAAAGCTATATACTTCTAGCTCTATGATAGGGTATACGAGTAGAACGTATGAGTAGTAGTAGTATTAGTATAGTGTGTACACCTGCAACTGAGAACTTTCCTAAAATCATAAGATCAATTCGTTTGCTTTTAATAAAAAGTTGTATTACTCTCTCCTGCTACCTAGTACTCCTCCACTTCACTTTCCACTTAGTCAACTATATCAAACCTAATCAAAATGTATATATATATATATTTGCTTAGAGGGCGTTTGGGGGGTCTATCCGGTATGTGTTTAATATGGGTATGGGGACAGTAGTTGGTATAGGTAACGATATCGGTTTTTGGGAACTACAAACAATCGAGACTTCTGTTTTGATAAGATTAAACCAACAACAAATTGCCAGCTATGTTTGGCCTATTATATATAGCAATGAATTTTGGTAAAAATTGTCACAATTTGTTTTCGTTTGCAAAATAAAACATACCATCAAAATTTTAATATGTTGACCGTAGGTTCAAACATTTTTATTATTTATTGTATATACTTAAATTGCTTAAATATTTTGTAATTAATTTTTTATTTTATTTTTTTTTCTTTTTTAATGTTTTAATTTTTTATTAATACTGCAGTTTGAGGAAATCGTTGAGAAGGCAAAGGCTTTCAGCAAGAACGTCAGCAAGGAGGACTTCCTAGAGTTCTACGGCTACTACAAGCAGGCCACAGTTGGTGACTGTGACATTGAGGAGCCCGAGGATGAGGAGAAGAAACTGCGCTACAATGCCTGGAAAAGCAAGGCTGGCCTAACCGCCGAGGATGCCAAGAACTATTACATTGAGGTCTACAAGAAGTTTGCCGCCAAATACGAATAATTTCGTTTATATTTCATTTAGAAGAACAAAAAAAAGAAAATTAAATTACTTTTTTGTGTTGCAATGTGCCAATATTTAAATGTTATAAATAAATAATATATTTATTGTATTCTTCTTCTTGTATATTTTATTTAAATTTAACCTTTAAATTTACTGATAATTGTAAAAATTTCGATACATTTACCAAGAATTGATTCCCTTAGGCTCTGATCTTTACTAATATTTTTATGGCAATTCAAACCATTTCAATATATTAGTTTACATTGGGTTTACATTTGACCGATTGTTGTGTTCGTAGTCTTATATTGATCTTTTTAATTATAAAGTAATTAAATTCTCTCGACTGCTAGCTGAAACTGTTTAATACTCGTTTAACTTAAGGGATAAGTTTGAAACATAGAGAGGAAACGTCACAAACTTCTTAAAATAAAAAGAATTAAGTTATGTAAAGAATAAGTACAAATAAGCAATATTAAATAGTAATATAGATTTAAAGATTTTCAATAAAATTATTTAATGAGTTTTTTATTAATATATTATTTAATTATCAAAGTTGCTAAAATAATATTCAAAAATTATTAAAAATGCTACTTTAGAGATTACAGTCATAAAATGAGTTCATTGTGACTGATTATTAAAAACTATCTGAGAAGGTGTGTTAAACTGATAGCATTAAGTGGTTACATCCGGGAAAAATTCAGCGGGTGGTGTCATTATCGAACAGGCCTATCGTTAATTTCTTATTGGGATCTCCTCACATAGTCAGGGGACCTTCAGCTCATAGAAAATGAAAACACTTTTGCGCGACATGTCCCTATCGCCTTTATCTGCTCGTGTTGCAGTACGTCAAGATTGGCAGGTGAGTTTTCTGTTGGATGTTTTTCGGAGCTATTTAGGTGTTGATTCCTGTGAAATTACAAGATATACAAAGGGGCAATTATTGAATCTCAGAGAGAATGTAGAATGATTTTTATTGAGCTAAGTGTAGTGTACGCGATTGATGATCGATTGATGCCGTTTAATAAAAAAAGCCTATGATGTTAAACTTTCTTTACCGTGTCAAGCTAAGGTTTGGCAATTAATATACTAACTGATAAAATTTGGGATAAATTTGTTATATATATTTCTGTTATAAGACTGAGAGTGCATCTAATGTCTATTAATTAATTATCGTAAATCCAACAATTCACGCCATTTAAAAATTTAAAAATGGGAAAACATTATTGGCTGCTTAGATCTGGCAGCAAGTTACCAATGAGAAACAAATTAACAATTTACAACCAAATTGTCGCCCCTATCTGGAGGTATGGCTGTCAAATCTGGGGACTGGCCTGCGACAGCCATATCAGAAGAGTGCAAGCTGTCCAGAATAAAATTCTAAGGCTAATCACGGGTTGCGAGTGGTTTGTGCGGAGCAGCATTCTGCACGCCAATCTAAATGTGGCATCGGTCTTTGACCAAATTAACCACCATTCCAGTCGTTACAACTCCAGGCTGATGGGCCACAGAAGTCGTCTGGCAATTGGACTGGCCAGACCACGTCAGTTGACTAGACTTAACAGAAGGCAACCGTGGGATCTCATTACCCGGAATAGACACTAATTCTCTTTGTATTATTTTAGTTAAGGTTAGATATTAAGTTGTAAATATGTAAATAGCTACATGTATATTTAATGCTACCATAAAGGCTAGCTGGAGAGCCCTTTGGGCAGAAAGAATAGACGCAAAGGACACAAAGGGGTTAACTGTCTACCCCGTATGCCTTAATAAATCACACAAAAAAAAAAAAAAAAAAAAAAATTTCTCATTAGCAGCAGTTTTAAAAAAAATCCCCGAAAGTATGCTACGTTTCTTAAACTACTTTTACTTATGAGATAACAGCAGAATAATATGCTTATTACATTGGATGAAAGCTTTACCTATGCAATTGCAGATTTGGTGTATACTCGCAGGTTAGGTTAACTGCAATTATGTAAGCATAAGAGCTAAAACAAGAAGTACAGTCTTGATATGAATAAAGCTTAAGTGAACTTTATCAGCTATTTTGTTTGAATTTTAATTAAAGAATTTAAGGAATTAATTGCATAGCACAAAAATTATAGTTTATAAAAACCTAGAATAATAATATCATTAATACATTGTTAACATATAATCTACATGAAATAATTTTAATAACTTTTATATTATATACATAACATGAACTATTTTAGGTTCTAGTAATCCCCAGCAGCTTTAATGAGTCTAAAGTATTACGTGATGACGCAGTCATATTGTATCAGCTTTGATTGTATACGTGTCCAAATACTATATGTAACCCAAGGCTAATCAATTTGGGGTATACGTGTAGTTTAACGGTTACTCAGTTGATAGGTGCACATTTTGGATTAGTTGTTATAGTCAAAAGAAACTTATGGCTAGACTTCAACTGGTCGCTATCAAAAGCTCTTATCTATATTTTATGATAAGGATATGTTCGCACTTCGCACTTGGGTTACGGTTGCTATAATTGAACTATTACTATTGTATAAAGCTAATCCCGATTCCAATCAGTATCGTCGCTACATCCATTATCTGTACAAAAAGCTATTATGCTCTTACTTTTCCACTCTCACTCACACACACACACACACTCTCATTTCACTGTTTGCCTGGCATGAGCAAAATGTTACTCATTGTGCAGCAGAGAACTTTTGGAAAGCTCCGTGCGAACGCTCCCAGTTTCAACAATGAAAAAAAAAAAAACTTATAAAAATGAAAAAAAAATTAATGAAAACAAAAATCAGCGAAAGCTTCGGTATGGTATCGCGCGCGATCGTTAGTTGCTAAAAAGACTTAAATTGAAAGTCCAATCGAGACTCGGATTCAGACAGTGTCGAGTTCTGTGACCGCCCAGACTTCCAACCAATATAATCAGCGTAAGTGCGTCCAACTACAAGAGAACAGAACAGTTTGTCAGCAAGTGTTTACCGTACTATCATGCATAATGCAATCTATACTCGCCCGTACATGTGACAATAAATATATACGAAAGCTTACATCGATAAAGGCCAAGTGTTAGTTTTTTGGCCAATGTGTAAAGTTCCAAATAAGGGCGAACCAATATATATATATATATATATATATATATATATATATATACACTATATATATATATGAATCGCACGTACACGGCCCACGCCCTACACCATTTGCGGCAAAATATGTTAGATAGCGCATAGATTCATGTCATAGTTGTAACTGCTTCAACTCAAACCCAAACGCCACGCAATCTCTGAGATACATTTGTGTCTGCTTTTTTTTTACTATTTTTTTTTATATTATTTTTTATGAATTTCGCAAAGCGCATATAATTTTCATTAATAAATTTCTATTTTTGTTTTGTATTGTCGCGAGAGCTGTTTATGCTCCATGCTGCTGCTGCTGCTGCTGCTGCTGTTGCTGCTGTTGCTGCTGCGGCTGCTGCTGTTTGGTGAAAGTTTAGTTTTGACTTTGACTGCCAAATGGGTTCGACCTCAAAAGTTCTGAAATCGCCTGATGTGTTTGTGCCAAAGTTCAACTAGCTAAACGTCCGCCTCCCTTTAAAACCATTCCATTTAGAGCCATTATTATAATTACCTTTACTATAGCTATAGCTGGAGAACTGGTTTTCAATTCTCATCTGCACACACATACACATACATAAATATTTGAAACAAACAATTAAGTTGATAACTATATAGTCTATATAACTCTTACTTACAGATATCAATCTAAACCAATATGTCCCAAACTGAGGTAAGTAAATTATAAAAATAACATTTGATTTCTAATCATGTTCCTTGTTGTTAGTAAATGCTGTTTCTGATAAGCTACTATTTATTGGCTTATCAGTAAACCTCTCAAAATGTTTAACTCTAATCAGTGTGAAAATTTACTTGCAGCAATTCAACGCCGCCGCCGAGAAGGTGAAATCCCTAACCAAGCGTCCCAGCGACGATGAATTCTTGGAGCTCTATGCCCTGTACAAGCAGGCAACCGTTGGCGACAACGATACCAACAAGCCAGGTCTATTGGATCTGAAGGGTAAGGCTAAATGGGAGGCATGGACCAAGCAGAAGGGCAAATCCACAGATGCTGCAGAAAAGGAGTACATCACCTTCGTTGATGGTCTCACTGCCAAGTATGCTTAAGCATAATAAATATTGCATATTGCATACAGCTCATATCCAAAACTATTTAAAGAATTGATTTTAAACTGTGAAAGATAATGAAAACAAAAAAAAAAAAAAAACTGGAGAGACTAAAAAAGCTATTTATAAATATATTTTTAATAGAAACTACGAAAGAATGTTATATTATGTATGTTTTTTAATGCTTAATAAAATTTGAATGTAAACTTTTATAATACAACTGTTTTTAACTAATGCTCAAAGTGCATTTAAGTACTCACATTCACACACACACACACATACATACTGTATACTGTTACTTACCTATACTGTTGTCCATTGTAGACATTGCGTATACGATCCGTGTTTAAATTCAAGTGCAAACAGTTGGCAAAAGCAAAATTCTAAATACTAAATCTTAGCTGGACAATGTTTACACGTGCCTGCTGTCTTCCTCAACCCCCTCCGCAGCTTAACTTTACCCCTTTTGGCAAATTTCTGTGTACTTAACGTATTGAAATACAGTTGCAACCGCAATTGATGCGTAAGCATCCACAGAACGCATCAACGTCTATTAGCGTCTAACTGTTAATGAAGACGACCAAACACTTTCAATGTCGAGCGGAAGAAGAGACATAACCACAGCCATATTATAGCAATATCTTGACCTTCAATATCCAGCTCAAACCTCAACTTTACCTCCAGTTTTATATGCAATATCAATACTGCATCTTAACGAATTGTTTTTGCTTTTTACACATACGACTAAGGTTCAATGTATATCTAAATATATATATATATATATTGAGTGTATAAATAGGGAAGTACGGTAAGTATTTTTATTACGATAAATATAACTAAAAGTGTCATATTCTATTTTGTTTTCTCTGTTGCCTCTTAACCCGCCTCTAAGCTGGCAAATGGCTTACAACAACCCAATAAAACTAGGGACAATAAGGGTCAATATGATTGTGTACTTCATTGATTGATTGTTCGTGCTTATAATGATATATAAAGGACGCAGCTCGATTCCCAAAAGTGTATAACATATACCTGCTTGCATCTCAGAGACCACAAGATCAAATCTCATCCACCAATTCCTTGCCACTAACTGAAAATCCGAGAACTACTCAAGAGCTAAGTGAGTGTCCTTCTGCTTGTAGCAGTCAGAAGGATGAAATGTATTCCCATAAAATGTATATACTCTCCTATCCCATCATAATAGTTAAGTCGCTTTACTCATAAGATTAGAGCTAAAAGTTCAAGCCTCTTCGAAGTTGAAATCTAAAGAAGTTGAAGGATAACTTTTAACTTTTTAATTAGTTATAGTTTATAGTAATAATTAAGTAGCACTATAAGTTGGCTATGCCTCTGGATAGTTGTAAAAATTAGTATCTTAGTTGGCTATATATTGACTTAAATTTGGGATAGTAGAATTCTAACAATTTTTATATCATATTACATTCAACATTCAGTGAATAACATTGTGTTGTAGGAAACAGAAATTTTTATTAAAATTGTTAAATAAAAAGTATTATATAAGTATATATATATAAAGAAATAAAATATATATATATATATATATATATTATTTTTTGTAAATTTAAACAGTTAGCCAGCAACTGGTTGTTTAAAAATTTTTAAGAATGAAATAATTTAAAAGAGAAAAGTGAAACGTAAAACGTGAGACAGAATTAGACATAGACATATAAAGGGAATAGACGGAGGTAATTTTAAATTTTGGCTCTTTAGAAATGTGTTTCGGAATAGATATAGTGAATAGTATAAGGGTAAGTAAATTAACGCAAATCTTATTTAATTTATTTTAATTAATCTAATTAATAAATCTATATATTAATATCAAACAGAACACGGTTACTGACAGATAGACAAAAACATTCTCTGCGTCCTCCAATATTTAATTTACTTTTCATATATATATATATATATATGTATATATATATGTGTCTTTATATATATGTGTATATATATAGATATTGATACAAAAGAAACTCAAGAAACTTGCAAATCGGCGTTTTATATATCCACATAAAGATTTTTTTTTACATTATTTTTACATTTTGGAAGGTAAGTTTTATATAATTATTTAAATTAATTTTAATTACATTTCCATTATATTTTCGATTTCAGAACTAAAAACTTGAATTAAGAATTTTAAGCGCCGTGCGTTTTCCAGCATCGATCTTTGTTCTAATGGATAAATTCTATTATAGATATGTAGATATATATGTAGTTATATTCACATATATACAACCACCAGTTAACAGATTCTGTTCTCATTACTTTGTGAAAGTGATCCCTCAATCGGATTCGCCTTATACAATTCTAATTTATTGGAGAATTTATCGATCGTTAAAGACTCTGTCACAGCATAATGAAAGCAGACTCTGTTGCCGTTTATATATTTTATATATACGTATATATAACAGAATTCTTCCATTAAAATGGAGATAGTTATGTATCTATGGAAATAAATTGGCGTCCATTCGATCTTCAAAATAATGTGAAAGAAAACTTGTAACGACTGTTTGCGCTTTCCTTGTGTTAGAACAGATTCCATGAAAAAATATAAAAATAAATAACAATAAAACAGAACAGACAACAAGAACAAAAGAACACACAGAAGAACAAGAAACAAAACATTTCAAAATATTCTAATGTATTGGAGTACTAGTAGTTAATGTGTCCACTTGTGCGTGTGCGTGTTCTGTGAGGGTCTGAAATGCCCCTCGGTTAGATTTTAATAAATATTCACAAAAAAAACCAATCTGTTGCATTTTTAACTAAAACCATAACCTCAAACTTAAAGCCATAACCTCAAATTTTTGCTTTAATCCAGTCTGAGGCTTGGGGTACAAACTGTTGCTAGTTGGTTCAGATTTTGTGGCACTCCAAAAGGTGCATTAGCAACGTAGAATGTGGCAGTTTCGAGGACTATCGTATGAGTGCTTGGAATACTCTTTAAACCTAGAGGATTGGGTAAAGATTGGAGGTGCACACTGGCTGAATCCAGTAGTATCTTTAGCAATTTATGTGGGGGAGTATTAGTTGCGGTATCCATACAGTTATAATCGAAATTTGTAAGCTATTTTAATATTATTTTTAAACATCTTTTCCATTTTAATATGAACTATAAATATATTATATAAATTTAATATAATTTTAAATATAATTATATAATTTTATATTTCTAGTTAAGTTTTTTGTTAATTATTAAGCTATGTATTTACTACTAGACCTAATATTATAAATAAATAAATAAATAAATACAGTATATATCGGTTATAAGGTGCACAGTTTATATGCAAATATTGCCTAAATGCAAAATGATGTTATTTTTAAACATCATAAAACTATTTAAAACTAAATTAAGCCTCATAAATGCAAAAAATTGATTATATATAAGAAAATATTATGTATAAACAAATCATAAATCCTTGATTTGGAATCAGTTCATATAAATTTTATCGGTTTTAAACAAATTATAAACTGTAGGACAGCAATATTAAAATTGTTGATCTCATTTAATACTTAATATTAATATTATTATAGCTGACGAACAGCATAAAATATAAATTTAAATAAACTTCTAAACCTGTGAATTATTTTATAATAATCATTTATATACAACGTTTTTGCATATAACTAATGCTCGCTTAAAAGGAAATATCGTATATATGCAAGAAAATTTCTGCATTATAGGTTTTGCATATAACCGGTATATACTATAATAATAAATAATTATATTTCACTTTGTTACATTTAAATTTTGCAATTTATAAATTGATCTGGCTACACCAAGAAAATGTCGTTAAATTTAAAAATGATCGCTGGTAACACTTTTTTGTATGATGTTGACAATATTTAAATGCTCCGCCGGCTGTTCAACAGGTGAGTAAAAGAGACTGAAGACAGACAGGCAAGAGATTGCGAAGAGAAAAAGAGAGAACAACAAGAATGCTTGCTGCGTTTTTTGTTTATGAATGAAAAGCGCAAAAGCAAACAGCGATAAATGTGTGTGCACGAGCAGAAATGAAACAACAGCAGCAACAACAACAATTATAATACCAAGAAATGCCAATATCAAACAACAACAGCAACAACAAGTTGTCAGATCGTGCAACGCTAGCCAAATGGGAGAGTGCCAAAGAAAAGGAAAGAGTGTCACAAAGGGAAGCAGGAGCAGAAGAGAGGGCACAAAGAGAGAGCCAGCAAATCGCTAACATAAGAGAGAGAGGGAGGTAGCATATCAGCGAGCGAGCCAAACTTGTCAGCCAGCCAGCCAAGCCAACAACAACAACAGCAAAAACAGCAACAACAGCAGCAGCAGCAGTAACAGCAACAGCACAAGAAGCAGCAGCAATAGAAGCAGCTACAGCAGCAGCATTGGCTCTGGGCAACTGACAAGTGGTGGCAACGGTTCAGTCAACGTTTTGGCCTAAACGCGTTTGCTTGGAACTTGGCCAGCGCGCATGAGCCGTTGGTTAGTTTGCCTACATTTAACCCTCTCTCACTCTCTTCTTATACACGTATATATATCTATATATCTATATATATATATATATATATATATATATGTATGTATATATATATAATACAAATTGTGTGTGTGTTTGTGTGCTGCGTTGTTAGTGCGCGCGCGTGTGTGCCTGTGTGTGTGTCTGTGTGTGTGCATGTGTGTGTGTGTGTGTGTGTTAACAAAATGTGATTAGCAAAAATACAAAAGAAGCATTGGCATTGCCGTAGCGATAGAAAACATTGTAGAACAGACAAAACGAGCAAAAAGTGTTTGCCAAAATAATAGCAACAGCAACAGCAACAACAACAATAGCAACTACAACAACAGCAACAGCAGTGACAACAGCAACATTAAATTAATTTACTTTTTTTTATTTTTATTTTTTTTATTTTAATTTTTTTTTTCTTTTGGTTAAAAGAATAACGACAAAAAAAACACAAAACACGAAACGAATATTTTTGTATAAAATGCTGAATTTTGTGCTTTATCGACTTTAAGAACAACAACAACAACAGCAACAGCAGCAGCAATAAAATTCATATTGAAATACACCCAAAAGCTAACGGCAGCGGCGGCTGTGCGGCTAACTTGGCCGATAGCTCACCAACAACAACAGCAACAGCAACAACAGCAACAACAGCAACAACAACAACGGCAGCAACAATCACAGCAACCACACAACAACAAAAACAAACAACAACAATAGCAACGAACAACAAAAACAACAACAACAAAAGAAGACAAAAAAAAAGTCGTTGTCTACCTTTTTCGTGCCTTTTCAAGTGTTCTTTTTTTTTTTTTCTTTTTTTTTATATACTTGCTCCCCAGAGAAGAGCATACGAAGAGCGAGAGATAGAGCAAGTGTGTAAAAAAACACACACAGAGAGAGGGAGAAAGAGAGAGAGAGAGTGAGTGAGACAGCAAGTGCTGAAGAGCTAGTACCTGTAAGGTACACAAACCAAGAGAGAGACCGCACATCTGGTTTGGAGCGTTTCAGACTCGACTTTGACCAGTCTCAATACCCTGATATGAGCAGGCTGCAATATTGTAAATGTTATAGCCACATACTGTTTAGTACTATGCAATTTTGGTAAGTCTAATATTTACCGTTTTTCAATTGCACCCTCAAGCCAGCATTTTAAGCCCCCCTCCCCCTTCCCGCAACTACCCGCAGCAAATTGTAAACGCGCCTTTAACAAATTTAGCCAATGATTTTTCTTGTTTTTTTTTGTGATTTCTTTTATACTTAATTTTTGTTTTTTAGCTGTATTTTTCTTTTGAATATATATGTATATTATTTTTATTATATATATATATATATTTGTTAATATTTTTCTTAAGTTTTTTTCGTTTACTTTGCGTTGTTCGCATTCTCTAGATTTTTGTTGTTATTGCGCCAATTTCGCAGCATTTTATTTTGCGGCTCTTTTCATTAATAAGTTTCACGCGACGCTCATTTTTCAACACTCCCCGTTAGCCCCCGCTGAGGCCAGCTACCCCCCGCTGAGGTTTACCCCAACACACAACAACACACCAACAGACACACCTTACCTAATACCCAATCTTGCTTTAGTCTGTGTCCGTCTCGGATTACCGTGTTGATGTTAATGTCTTCCCATATGTATAGCCTTGTTTTCAGGAACCAACCGAATTTATAGCCAGCGGGAATTGCCTTAGGATTTACTTTCCTTTCCTCCCTACCCCCCATTCCATCTTTAACGTTTCTCGTTGCTATCAAAAGATTCTCACGCTGTGGCTCTTATGTATACATATACGTATAATATCTCACAAATATCTAAATATATATAAAGATGAATCGCTAGAGTAGAACGAAACATAAATAAGTCATCAATCAGCTGTCCTAGGAGAGCTCCACAGAGATCTCTAATATCTCTGTAATCTAGAAGAGCTCCACAGAGATCTCTGATATCTAGAAGAGCTCCACAGAGACCTCTGTAAGCTGCCATATGGTTTTAACTAGTTTACCAACTACACGAATAAACCTAGAAGGTAAAGTTCATGCGATATATATTATCGATATTAACTCTATATACATATCTATGACCTACTTTCCTGTGTAAGTCCTTAGTATATCAGTTTGTACATCTCTTTTGCTGCCTTAAGAAAACTTCACAAAAGTATAAGAGAGAGAGAGAGTTTAACTATTCATTGGTTATATCCTTAGTTTAAATACTGATTCTGTCAACCTACTTTTATTCTGTATACAATTTCGCAATCCGTTTCTGAAGAACGAGAACAATCCATTCTCGCGAACAATCCATTACCAACGCCAGCGCCTGTCCATAAGCCGACAATGACAATCTCTGCGCATGCGTATGCTGTCCATAAACCAAACACAGGCGAAATATATATATAAAGAAAAGAAAAGAATAAATAAAATAAAAGAAAAGAAAAAAAAAAAAAAATAAAAACTGAGACCAAAAACTAGTTTTCTGCCAGACATAATAGCAGAACAAGCAACAGCGACCAAACGGACCAGCAGCAAATTGGTCGTTGTGTGTTTGCGTTAGAGTTCGTAAGCTATTCGATATTTTGAGCAGTCGATAGCATGACATGTTATCGATAACACTTAAATAGGCAGCAAGAGTTTGTATTACATTGAAATTAACACCTGTTCAAGGGACTTTAGTCAAAATTGGAAAATAAGTAACTTATCGATAGCTTAAATATTACAAAATATCGATAAATGTTTAACTATATTAACTCTGTGTATATATAAAAGCCTAATTAGATTTTCTGTTTGGAAGTTAAGTCAGAATTGAACAATAAAATTTATATCGATAATACAATTAATCGATAAATGTTTACTATATTACCTCTATGTATATATAAGAGCCTATTTAGATTTGCTGTTGTTTAAGATCCAATAAGCCCGAACTAATGTAACATCTGCTTCTTACACATAATAATAATCGTAACTATCGATAATATCGATGGTTTTTTCTATCTAAGATATAACACACATACTGCATTCAATTCTATTTCTGCTACTGCAACTCCAATTGTGGCCTGAAACAGCATTCGACACCTGTTGCTACTAAGGCCAGGTATGTGCAACAATAACAATAGCAACAACAATAAGTATAACAGTAACAATAACAATAGCAATTGCAATAACAATTGCGATTTCAATTACAGTTGAAAAGTAACTGTGATAAGAATGTATGTAAACAAGAACAAAATACTCAACATGCACGTAATGCACGATTGTTAAACATAGAAATTCGAATAATCGGAATTGCAATACGTATACGCCTCATGTGTCCCATGTCGCATGTATGTATGTGTGTGTTTGTATGTATAACAGCTGTGTTGATGTTGCATTTGTATGCATGTTTCGTATGGCTGGGTTTATTATGTTGCTCGGTTATATGAGATAGCGGCACGGAAGTTGTTGCCCCAGGTAACTCATGACCAGATGATCGTATAACAAGCCTCAAAGCCAAAGCTCAAAGCCCAAAGCCTTGCCACATGACTGCATTTATAGCTCTGTCAATTTGGTTTGAGGTTTCTTTATATATTTTTCTCTCTTTCTCTTTAGCTATCTCTCTCACTTTGTTGTTTTTTTTTTTTGCTTTTCTCCCAGTTTGTACTTTAAACACTATAAATGTTGCAAATGCTGCAAATGAAGTCATTTGCCGTTAATAAACATAAAAAACAAAAGGAAGCAACAAAAGCAAACCAAACGAAGTCGATAAAATTCAACTGGTTCTTGCTGAACTTTGTCATTTGGCCAAAATGCAAAAAAAAAAGAGAAATAAGAAACAAGTAAAGCTGTAGTCGGTTGTACGCGACTACGAGAACCCCTTTGCCCACAATTTTACACATACACACACACATACACATAGTTCTACAAGCATAGCAAGCTATTGCGCGGTCTATAACGCAATAATCAATCTTGATGAAATTTAAAACGTAAGTCAAGAATGATCTAATTATTATGTGTAACAAAAAGAAATTCGATCTGTTAAAAATTGTGCTTAATAATTGTATTTTTCGTATTGCGGGGGGAGGATATTCAAAAATCAAACATAAATTTGTATAGTGTACGAATATAAGGAATATAGATTTGGTTGCTCTTGCTCCTATAGTCTCGGAGAAGGCTAGATCGACTCAGCTAGTCGTACTGATCAAGAATATATATACTTTATGGTATCTCAGATGATTATTTGTACCCGTTATATACTTTTCTGTTTTGCACAAATCCATTAGCTCCCTTTTTCCTTTTTCAAAAGGCAAAGGGGCTAAAAATAAGAAACGTATCCAAAATCGAACTAAGAAATATGGCCCTGGATTCTGTGTGATTTGTAGCTCTTGTTTCTTCAAGGTTTCCAATCTGAAATTGTGGCACAGCTTCTCTTACTATTTCCCCCACACTCTTTCTCTCGCTCTTTATCACTGTGTCTCTTGCTTTCTTTCTATGTGTCTTTCTTTTTAGTTGTAGCTTGAAACAGTTTAAACTACAAAATCCGTTTTTATACCTCCTTCGTGTCTTTTGTAGTTTCTTTACGAACTGTCTCTCTGTGTCTCTGTCTGTCTGTCTGTCTGTTTGTATGTTTGTCTCTTTGTCTGTTTGGTTGGTTGGTTGGTTGGTTGGTTAGCTGCATGTGTATTAACCTGCCGCACCGGTTTCGGTTTATGTTTAAGCCAACGCCAACTTCATGATGATGATGATGATCATCATTAACATTATCATTATCATCATCCATTACTTATACTTATACTTTATACGTGTTTTTCTATTTCTCTTTTAATTTTCTCTGGCGCGAGTAAAGTTGTTGTTGTTGCTGCTGCTGTTGCTGTTGCTGCGACTTGTTGCTGCTGCCTCTTTATTTATTTTTTAACCAGTTTCTTAGCTGCAACCTGAGCGCGAATGAGCCATAAATAACAACAACAGCAGCAAGAAGAACAACAACAATAGTAACACTGCTGCAGCTGTCCCGGTTTCCAGGAAGCAAATGTCTGTCCCCTGATTGTCTGTCCATGTCTGCGTCTGCAATTCGCGTGCAGAGCTGTTGCCTGGTCGCCTGGCTGACTGGTTGACTGGTTGACTGGCTGACTGGTTGGCTGGTTGGCTGCTTGGCTGGTTGACTGGTTGACTGGCCATGCCCAGGCCTCTATGGATTATGCAACTTTTGGTTTTTATTTGAAAATTTAATAATCCGCAGCGCGTTGGCGTTGGCGTTGCTTCCTTGATGCCTGCAGACAGCGCACACAACGCACACATCGCATAGATAGCAAAAACAAAAAAAAAATATAAAGAAAAACAAAACAACAACGACAAAAATCAGCACAAATAAGTGAAAGAGTAAGAAAAACAAACTGAGAGTGAGATAGCCTTAGCATGCTAAAAAGTGCAGCTAAACTGCAGCTAAGCAAATTCCATTGTATGAGCCGCATTAAGCCCTAATCCCTTCGCTTTGGAATTTTGCTCATCTAATCAAATATCTATGCAGCCGTAATCTAAGTTAGCCAACAAATTTAATACCAAATCCACAATGTAAATTCCACACATTTTTTGTTTTTTTTTTTTTGTTGTTGTGCTGTATCATTTGTCCAATGCAATTTACAATTTACAGTTTACAGTTAACAGTTTACAGTTCTCTCTCCATTGTCAGTTGACAGTTCTTCATAATAATAAAATCAACTTTCTGTCGTCGTTGTCGTCGTCGTCGTCGAGAGGTCTGTGATATCAGAGCAAACAATTTGCCATGTGTGTTTACTATTTGAAAACAACAACAACAACAACAACAGCAACACACACAAACACATACACACAAGTATCATAGGTGTCTTCTTACTCTCTTTGTTTGTCCCTTTTATATACACAAGGGGAATCCCCATATGGCAAAAACAGAACACATGCAATTTTCATATTTCACCTTCTGCGAAATTATTCGTACTGCAAATGTGCAAAATCTGCCGAATCAGTTGAATAAACAAACTCAAATAAATATACATATATATATATATAGATATGATATATAGTGTTAACCTTGACCAATAGTCTAATTGTGTTATAGATATGGTTATAATAATTTTTTTTAATCTAAGAGATCAGTTACAATATTGAAAATAAGTTTTACGATACACTTTTATAGGCAATAAAATTATATGAAGAACTGAAGTAATAATAATAAAACTTTTAAATAACTTTTGTGGGGTTTTTTTCTCTTCTTTTTTTTTTTGTACTTTCTAGTAAAATACTCATAAATAGTTTATATCACTGTACAAAGTCTTAAACACAACGCGTGTGTGTGTTGTTGTTGTTGTGTGTCAGAGACAATGCAACAAGTATAAAGTGTTCATAGTTGTAACACTCTATTTATATATAGCAAACATAGAGACAGTATTCAGCCAGACACAAGAAATTTTTCCAGAGATAAATAGAAGCAAAAAACACAGACAAATAAACTAGAGAAAGAGTAGAAAAGTTTGCAAAAAAAAGAAAGGAAAACGAAAAGAAACAAAAATTATTGCTGCAAATATTTAGACTTTCAGCAGACTGACTGGGAATTGCTAAATTGTTGTTGCTGAACTGTTGCTATTAGCTGTTTTGACTGGTGCCTATTACTAGGCTAACTACCACATACAATACTAACCCCCCCCCCCCGCGCACCAAACGGCAAGCAACATCCATTAGCATTACAGAGTGTCACAGGCGATAAGATAAAAAAGCGTCCAAAGCGCTGAGGCGCCTGAACTCTGGCACTGGGCCAAAATCAAATATGGCAATGAAAATGCGCTGCATATGGAAGCACTTAAACTGAATCAATATATATATAGCTTATATATCTCTTGTATATCGTACTTTCCAGTTAATATCCAATTGTGCAATCTCATTATTGCAGCTGCCCAAGGAAATGATAGACTAGACCGGTGTCAACCATCAGATCGAGATGCACGAACTGTTTACAAAAGTTCTCGCCAAGCGGGATCTATCCAGAGCCGGAGATTTGTTTTCGGTGCCCGATGCGGATATTGTCAATGACATAACCGAGGTGGTAAGTATCAATAACAAAATTAAATTTCATTAAATTAGATTTAATTTAATTTAATTTTTAATTATAGCTATCCGAAATCAATCCAATCATTTCACATGCCGATTATGTAAAGAACAATAATGATCAGAGCGTTGTAGAGATCTGTGTCACTCGTGTGCTCTCCTGCATACGGGAAACACGGAGCGCTGAACGTTATTGTTCCGCTCTGGTGGATTTGCTAAAGACATGTCTTCTATGGAATCTACAGCCAGTTGCTGCTACCAAGGAGGAGCCGCCACATGCCAAGATTGCTGCTGATATAATCTCTAGCATATTTTTAGTAAGTTTTCTTTTTCTCTTTGATTCATAAAAGGTTTATATTCTCATACTCTCTCTCTCTCCCTCTCTCTCTCTCTCTCTCTCTTTGTCACTCTATTCAGAACTATGATAAAAAAGAACTGATGAAAATAGCGCTGCCCATTGCCGTACAGTTCCTGCCCAAAGGTAACAAGGAACTATCCAGGAATCTAGCCAGTTACCTATCGCTGGCAGCCATTGATTATGCCTATCTGTTGATTGATATCATGGAACCCATCATGGACTCCATACTTACGGGCAACTATGGTCTATTGCGTGTTCTCTCCCAGGTCTATGAAGTATCACCAGAGACCGTAACACCACACGCTCCACTCTTGATACCATTGTTGCCCCAGTGTGATGCCCAGGAGCGTATGGCTGTTTTCCAGCTGTATCTGTTGATCGTACAGAAATCGCCGGCTGTATTGGAGTCATGTGTGCCACAGATGTGTGGTTTCCTGCAGGATAGTGACACTTCTAGCATTACCATGCAGATTTTATTGAAGTTGGCTCAACATGCGCCACATCTGCTGGTCGATCACTTTGACCAGGTGCGACAGGCTACGAAGACTAATCCCAGCACAATAACTTTATGCGCCCAAATACTGACCACATCGGGCATAGCTAGCAAGGAGACGGCACAGCAGGCACTGGACTTTGTGCTGGAGCATCTACCGGCACAGGCTTTGTTGCAACAGGAGGCGACACGTCTTTGTTCCGCCTATCCCGTGCTCTTCACCGATAAAGTGCTCGCCTGTGTGCGACAGAAGAATGCAGCACTGAGCTCCCAGCATGATGTGGGCAATGTAGGGGGTAATAAGACCTCTGGCGGTGTCACCATAGTGAGCTTAAACAGCTCCAGCCCCAGTCCAATTCCACCCATTAAGCCACGTAAGTTCAACACTTCATCAAAACCTCTTTCGGCTAAGAGTAGGGCTAATCGTTTGCTTTGCTTTAGCGCCCTTACCTACACCTGCCAGCAGCAGCAGCAGCAATATTGTACAGCAGCCCCACAGTGTTAATGCCATGCCCACGCCCAGTGCGGCTCCAGCGCCTATTGCAACTTCAACGCCAGCAGCTCAGCCAGTAGCCACGCCTACACCACCCCATACTGGCTATACGCGTCGGGTGAAACTGGGTGACTCCCGCAGCACCGGACGACTGCATCCGGCAAGCAATACGCACAGAAGCGTGACACGTCTCAATGTGGCCAGTGGATCGGTCGGTGGTTTGCACAAGAGCATGACACGGCTGAGCAATTCACAGATTAATCAGCAGCCAGGCGGCTCCAATGGCAACGTTGTGGTACAGACAGGCGCCACACCCAAAACGCCAACAACACCAAGCAATCCACCGGTGACGCCAGTGCCACCACTTAGCAACGATGTGATCATTACCGGGCATAATAAGCATGGCATACCGGTGACCTCGGGCGGAGTAACTGTTACCACGTCGCCCTCAAAGGTGCGACCGCACTCCCAAGGCCCATCGACGCTGCTTAACTCCAGCACTGTTCTAATGAAGTATAGCACAGATGCACTGAATCAATCGGTTGGCTCCATATCCATACCACAAACTGGACCAGCAGCTGGTACGGCAGCACAACAAACTCAGAATCCTGTCTCCGTGCATCATGCATCCCCAGCACTACCCCAATCCTCCAGCAATGGCAATGCCAAGTCTGTCATGAAGCTACCCATCAATGGCAATGTACTAAACCCAAAGTTCAAAGTTCACCAACTCTCTCACTGTTATGATTTTTCTTTTCTTTTTGTTTAGAGCGAAGTAATCGTCTCGGGACCAACAACCACAACAAATGTGGCACCCCGACGCAGTGATAACACCAGCCGCACGCTGCTCAATGCTAACAGTGTGATGGATCAACGCATGAGCACCTTTGAGCCATATCAGATTATGCGTGATCCCGTCCAGCAATTCTGTGAGAAGAACTTCACCTCCATTAAGTCCTATATGGATGAGGTTTCACAGCATTTGCCACCTCCTACGCGCTGCAGCATCGAGGGTAAGTCTCCTTAGCTAGGACTTGTTAAAAACTTTTCCATTTTCTTACTTCTCTTAAACTCTACACACTCAATTACACTCTATCAAATCCACTTAACACATACATACATATATACACACACACATGCATCACAACAGTTTCTAATGAATTTGCAGAGCGCCGCAAGAAGGTAGCAAAGCTACATTTCTCCTGCCAGATACGTGGACCCCATTGCCTCTATTCAAAGACATGTTTCACGATGCGTACTCGCAATCCCAAAACCTGGATACACATGATCTTTCTGGACTTCCAAGTGCGCCATTTTGTAAGTGTACGGTACCCCTTGACTTTGATTTTTCCTAATATACATTTCTCCCTGAAACCCCTACAGGTTAAGGAGAATTGTGTGCTGAGCACACGGGAGCCGGGCATTAGCAATCTGAAGAATATCTGGCAGATACTTAAATGTGAGAATCGTAGCTTTACCGAGCTGGTTACCAGTCAGTTTCCTCAAGTCAAGGTAATGGTTCTTTAAAGCCTTTGATCATACGGTTTAATACGGATAATTGAAACAAAAATCTTTACAGGACCGTGAGATACTTGTAAATGAGCTGCGTCATTCGGGCTTTTTGGATGTGTTCGAAGTATCCAAAACGGATAAAACAAATTCCAATTGTAATGAGCTGGAATATCAGTGGGGCTGTTTCCTGTGCAATCACCCAGACAAGGCAGTTGGTTTTCTCAATGGCAGTAATCAGCCCATGATTGAGGGTCAATTGAAGGAGAAGAAGGGCAAATGGCGTCTCTTTAGACGCTGGCGTACACGCTACTTTACACTCTCTGGCGCACATTTATCCTGCAAAGGATCTGTAAGTAGTTACGGTTAATTTTTAATCAAATTTGATGTACTCTAAGTTGGTTTAAATTTTTTATAGAGCGGTGGGGAGAGCATCGATGTGAATCAGATACGCTCCGTGAAGGTTTCACGTGGTGCACGTAATATACCTAAAGCTTTTGAGATCTTCACTGCTGATCAGACACTAATACTCAAGCCCAAGGATGGCAAGAATGCAGAGGAATGGGTGCAGTGCCTCAGCATCGTTGTGGCACACTCTCAGGCACGTGACAATCCCACAGCAAAGACAAATAGTTTGCCAGCACGCAGCATTGGCAGCAGCAAACCTTCCTTCTAAATGAAAGCAAAAAAAAAACCCAAATCCTAAATCTGCAACCCGTCCCTTAACCCAAAACATAACCTACATTGTGAGATTATTTGTAATTGTAAAGACCACAACACACACACACATATACACACAAACAAACACCGGAGATAGGAATACTGCGCTATCCTCACCTTGGGTGTGAAAAATGCATTGAACTAGGCTAAATGGTCGTCCATCCTCAGTGCAATGCTTAATATACCAATACCCGATTACATCAGTACGAAACTGAGGGCAAACTGAAAGCTCTGAGTGTCTGCCGGAGTTCCACAGGGGTCTCTTCAAAGATACATACTGTGGAACCCTATGCATGATAGCCTACAACGCATTGACAAGCCCAGGGGGAGCAGTACTGCATTGCTGCGCAGTTGACGTGGCCATATCTGTTGCAACAAAAAACCTTGGCGGAATTGCAATCAAGTTGCAATGAAGCAAGATGGTTGGATAAAGTTGACTTAGAGCTTGCCTTTCAAAATACTGAGGCGGTGCTTCTGAGTAGCAGTAAAGCCATAGAAAATGTGCAGCTCTCTGTTAACGGTGTACATATACATATACACAATCACACAAGCACACACAGACATAGAAACACATAAAAGACAATAGCGGCAGCCGCAGGATATTTGTGCTGTCCATATACATATAAATATATATAGATATGTATATATATATACATAGATATATATACAAATACCATGTTATAAATAGACTTACCTAGTTTATACTTACGATTTCAAAAGATTTTTCAAAAGTTTTGCGAAGTTTTTCTAGACTAATTCAATTTTTTTACATTTAGTTTATGCTTATTTATTGTAATGTGTATTATACAAACAACTTGCTATTAAAACAAAAATCAAAAACAAACGGCATGTCATTTATACATATATATCTATATATATATATACATATATGTATATACATATGTAATATTAGTCAACATATAATAACGCGTAATAATACTTTTTCAAACAGCTCGACAAAACTCTTTGAGCAATAAAATAAAACTTGCCGCCTGAAATTATGCTACGAAAAAGACCCGTTTCGTTCAGCCCTAGGAAAGCAGCTTTTAATTTAGTTTGTTCAAAAGCAATAAAATATTATTATATCAGAATATTATATACCCTTGCGGAGGGTATATCAATTTTGTAATGAGTATATCTATATAATAAATATATATATTATTATCAGGCAAGTTTTGAAGTTGTGTTAAAATGGGCAAACAATGGTTTGCTTATGCTCTTAGTTAGATGAATGAAAGAAAGGATTATTTGCTAATGGATAAATTTGACATAAAGAGTTGTGCAATAGTGAAAGGAATATAGAAAAAGTGAGTGATCTGAAATGTAACTCAAACTTAACTGATTGTTAATCGGTGTGCTATATATACGCTATACTACAAGATATTTAAATTTGTGCTATTAAACAAAAAAGTTAAAGGCAAAGAGAGGCAGAGAAAAAAAGCTGGAGAAAGATCTCTAACAATTGTGCTTTAAAGTCTATTTTATCTGATCTAAACCGAAGAACTATATAAATCTATGCTATATAGCAAATCTCTAAATGTGATTGAAAAAGACAGCACTATATATTTATATATAAATATATACATCTTATAGCTGCCATAGGAACGACTTTAGTTCGCAAAGAAACTAGTCAATACTTGCAAATAAACAACTCGTACTAAAGCTTTCTACCATTAAGCAGTTGATCGGAATAATATATAGATATATATATATATATATCATATACAGCATCCGTAGGTACAAACGGTGTTTGATTAAGTTATTGATTCATATATATAATATCTGTGTGAAAAACTTTATTGCTTTTAAAGTTAACAGCGCAAAATTCGATGATTTGTTTTTTATCTTTTGTTTTGGATTTCTAGTTCATAGAGCCATAAGGATCCAATGAATGTTATCAGTTTACCCCGCAAGGATATATATATATATATATATATATATGTATATTTTTGTATATACCTAATTTTCGGCACTCCATATACTTTTCTAGCTATAATAATTGAATAATTTTCTAGATTTGCATTTGATTAACTTAAATTTGATTAGATTCATTTCGTTTAGCTAATTCGAATTTTAATTTTAATTTTAATTTGGAGCAAAATGAAAAAAGGATGTTTGCTTTGGCTAATTTAGTTGTCTAAAATTGGAATCTGATTAAGATTAAGTAATTGGACGCAAACATTTGTAACTAACTACTTGAGGAGTTAAAGAACATTTAACTTTTGTTTTGTTTAAATTCTAATAGTTAACTAGAAGGATAACACCATATTCATTGTTGTATATTGGCCAATTTACGGCACATCGGCGGCATTAGCATTATGATCACGTTCCTCCGTTTGATCCAATAACTGCGTCCAATTGGCATTTAGACGTACCACTTCAATATCTCGACGCAATTGTTGCAATGGTGTATGTGGCTCCTTCAAGCTTTGGCAATCCTCCAGTACGCGTGAGACATGCTCCAATTGATTGGCATAAATGCGCAGACGCTCCACATTGTTATTGTTCTCCTGATTTTGTGTAGACAACATATTAACCTGTGATAATTCATCGAGCAATTATTCAGTTAATGACAAGTATTATATATATATTATTTACCGTATTTGTTGAGCCACATAAATTGCGTAAATAACTGCTGACACGAACATCCTGCAGCTGTCCATCAGCTTGCCACATTTTCAGCAAATTTAATATGCCCAGCACATCACCCTGTACGGATTCCTGATTGGGCGTAAGCAACTGCATAGGCGGGAACTCTGTTGTGGGCGATAACTTCTTATAGCTGCTGCACAATGTGCTCAATGTACAGATATCCTCATTAAGACGCTGCATATGATAAGCAGCAGAAGCAGCAAGGCAACAGAAAACGGAATGCGTAAGGCAATAAGGGATATCAGGATCAGGAGGTAATCAGATAAAGAATAATTCATATTTTTTTTTTCATTTCATTTCATTTCATTTCATTTCAAACGAAATAGTGCAGTTTTAAACTTGATTTGTGACTTTGACTATATAGTATAAATATATAGTATAAATTCTCCAGTTGATGATGCGAACGAAATAAGGATTCAAGGAACGAACGAACGAACAAATTGTTGGCATGAGAAATAAAGTACAAGAAATTATAGATGACAATGATGATGGCAATGTGTTGATATAGACGACAAAATAAAAGCAAAATATATATATACAATAATATATATATATATATATATATATATATACGGATATATGTATATATATTTTTTTAGGCCAAGATATCAGTTTATTCTAATCAAATAATACGTTTAGTTATAAGACTAAAGATATGATTAACATAATATATAATATAATATAATAATGTATATAGTTTAAGATCAGCTGCGACCATTATGTATGTGTGTGTGTGTGTATTTAACATATATATATGAAAATAACATATATCTGGAGAGCGACTAAACCGATAAATAATTATATAGAAATGTCTTCGAAGGGTGCAAAAAAAAATTTCAAAAAAAAAAAAAATAGAAAAACAAAAAAAGTACTTTTTGTTTTTTATTTTTGAAACGTGGCTAAAACCTTACGTCGATTTCGTTGCGATGTCGCTGCATTTCGGCCTTGGCGCCGTTCAGATCACTTCCTTTGATCATAAGCTCCTGTGTGGCATCCATAAGCTCATCCTGCAGTTTTAGGTTAACATCCTCCAAGTCTTTAAGCTTCTCCAACATATCTTCCTTATGTTGCTGTAACTTGTTTCTAAAAAGAAAAGATTATTAGTTTGATTACAGAGAGAGAAAGAGAGAGAGAGAGAGTGTGTGAGAGAGAGAGAGAGACACTAACTTGTCCACAATAAGCTGTTGTATACAATTGTCATTGTCCAGCTGTACAAGTCGCAGTACTTTGAGCAATTTGGTTACCAAAGTATCCACCTCAATGACTTGATCAACAACGGCCTGTGCCGTGCTGTATTCCATTAATGATGGCAGTTCGGCCAGGGAATCATGACAGCTCAGTTCCTCTGTGTTGCATTGATCCCGATTGCTATTGACAAAGAGAATATTGTAGAATTGTTAGCAGTGAGGAGTGAGGATAATGCATATTGATTGGATTAATGTGGCTCACTTCATGGGCAGCCCACTAAGCTTGTGCACATGCAGCTCCATTTGCTGGCGATTGGTAATGGCCTGTGACAATTGCTGCAGTGAATCATCGCCATTGACTGTTGTCTGCTGTTGCTGCTGACTGCATTGGCTGATTAGCTCCGATGGCAACTCAATTTGGGAGATCATGCCAGTGCAGGAGGAGGAGACCATATTGTGTGAATGTGAATCTGGGTGTACAACATCCTCCAGCACATTATCCATCATTAACAGGCAGGGCTGAAAACAATAGAATGGCTTGAATAAAATTAATTGTCCAATTCATTCCGGTGCTCACCTCTGTCTCAGAGTCCAGCATCTCCGTGGAATCTGAATCATCTAAAAAAAACAAAAAATAAAAACAAAATGAAATGTATTCATTAAAGGAGATTTCCAATAGATTTTCCAACTTATCTCTTGACTTACCTCCATTTCCATTGAGACTTAATTGCTCGTGGTTGTTGTTGAGCAAAGATGTGGCATGTGCTGTAGTGGTGGGTCCCAATGCTTGTGTCTGTCGCCTACCTCCCTGCCGCAGCGATAAACGTTTACCCGAATGGGTTGTGGCCTGGCGTATGGCACCAATGACGGCAGCTATGAAGGACTGATTACGTTGTGGCGATAGCGAACCATCGCTGGTTAGCACTAAAGTGTGCAATGCATCGCCAGCGGCTGCTGGACTCAATGGCAAGTCTAGACCATTCGGCTTAAGGCCATTCTGGGCATGCTCCGTCTCCGTCGCCAAAGATTCCACCTGAAAGCGTATATCCTGTCGCAATAGTCAAAATTTTAGTTCAGGTACTAACTTGGGTATAAGCTTAAACTTACCTCTAGATCCTGCTCGGAAATGCTGTAGGAGCACACCAGTTGCTCCACCAGACTATCAAGGCGTGAATGTAGTCCGGACAGTGCAGTCGAGGCGCCTGCCACTGCAGCATTCTGTTGATGAATCAATTCACGGGATTTGTTCTCCAGCGCTGCATATTTCGTTTGCAGCAAGCGATTCTCCTGGCGACGCTGCTCATTGAGACGCACCAGATGCCGGCACTCATCGCGCAATACTTTGGCCTCCTCCTCACGATTTGCCAGCTGCGTCCTAGCCGCCTGGTGATCCGCCTCAAGCTCACGCAGTGCCTCACATTGCGCCGCCTTTTCATGCTGCAGGAAATCCTGCAGTTCACTGGACTCCAGCTCAATGGCAGCCTTTTCCTGCAGCAACACCTGCTGCGTAGCCAGTGAACGTCGCATCTCCAGCTGCAGCGCACGGCACAAGGAACGCAACTGTCCAATCTCCTGCTGTCGTTCGAACAGCTCATGTCCACTTAGTTGTATCTGTGATTCCAGCATGAGCAGGCTATCATGTCCACTGCCATCGCCGCTATCCTCAGAGGTGGGTGTGCCTGCACTGGCACTGACCACACGCGCCAGCTCCAGCATGCCCATGACACGTTCCGTGTTTAGGTGCAGCTCCTGCTGCATCGCCAGTTTCTCCTCACGCTCCCGCTGCAGTTTGCCACTGAGTTGACGCACCTCTTGGCGCAACTGTTCCAGCTCATGATCGCGCTGATCTGGCTCCGCCTGCGTGCTTTGATCTGTCTGTTCAACGGCATCCAGGGCACGCGTCTGCAGCACACCACCGCCCAGCACTTGCTCCAGATCCTCGCTGGTTAATGCTGTCTGCACAGCTGTCTCATGGTAGATGCGTGTCCTGGGCGTTGCCAGTTGGTGTTGCTGTTGCTGCTGCTGCTGTGGGCGACGCAAGGAGTTAACCTTGGCAGTAGCTGCGCTGGGCGCCAGACTGCGTCGACTTGTGGGCATTAACATGACCGATGACGTCATTCTGGTATCCGCAGCAGCTGCACGACTTATGGAATTGCTGCGTGACAATCGTCCAGCCGTTAGATCCTCCACCGATTGTTGTTTGCGGCGACGAGGCAGTGTTCCACCTGTAGAAAAGAGAGGTAAAATGTTATCGTCTTCTTTTGAGTACAAAGTGGAGTCGGATTTACCTGGTGCTGGACTGCCACGCATACGATTTGCCATGACATCCGGTGTAACAGACATGCCACGACGTGCTCCACGATTCGCTGGCCAGCGTCCATCGTCGGAGGGTGTGCCCGGCGTGCGTGCGCGACTGAGCGATGGCGTACGCTGCACCTGTGCCAGCCGCTGCACGGATTGAGCCCGATTCAAGGCGCTGGGCAGCGTGTCGGGTTTCTGTGGGCGCGGCGTGCGCATGGGCGTGACTGTGCTATTGGGCACACGAAAAGAGTTGGAGCTAGATATGCGCGGCTTCTCTCGCACTGGCGTTGTGGGTGCTCCATTTCTGGGCAAACTGGCCGCACGCTTTAAGTTAGCTACACGTCCACGCAGCTGCTCCGGCGTCTTGCCCGTCGACATTGTGGGCGATGTCGACTTCTCCGGCGGCTCAAACATGGCCACTTTTTTCTTAACACTCGAACCATTGGAGCGACGCGGCGGCGTCCTCTGAGAGCACTCGCTACTCTGCTCACTGGGCGAGGCGCCAGCAATTAGCTGCAGATCACAGGTATCATAGATCTCCTCCAGGCCATTGCTGCTAGTATAACCGCCGCTGGTGCTGCTCAACCCGCGCTGTAGTGTCACACGGGACAGGCAACAGCTGCTGGGCACATCCAAGCCGCTGTCGCTGCCATCGTTGCAATTGCCCAATGCGCTTGCTGTTGCTGTTGTTGCTGTTGTTGTTATGCTGCTGCTGCTGCTGGCAACAATAGTTACTGTTGTCTCAATGCCCTCAGCATTGCCCAGCTCCAAGCTAGCCAGGCACACAGCCAGCTGCTGCTCTGCATCGCTTGCCATTTGTAGCTCTAACTGTGTATCCATCTCCATCTCAAAGAGCGTACCGGACATGACAGCTCCCCAAGCTACCATAAACAAAGAGAGAGAAAGAGACAGTAAAAGAGGGAGAAAGAGAGAGAGAGATCGTTTAGTGTCGAATGATTCACAGCGAGCGACCTAAATTTTGCATGCACTTATTTTTGGGTTGCTGGCATTTTAGCTGTTCCCCTTCTTCCCCTTGTGCTCCTGCTGCTCCTGTTACTGCTGCTGTTGCTGCTGTTGTTTGCCAACAAAAACAAGTTGCCAAACGCCAACGACCTTTTGACAAATAGGGAATGCCACATGCTACATGCTACATGCTACATGCTACACGCTACGTACCACATGACAATCCCTTAGTACTTTATCGACCATATAGAAAGCTCATTGCATTGAACGCCTTAGCTGCTGCCTTTTGCGGTCAAGTTAGACGCACACACACGCCACATAATGCCACTGGACATCAGGCAACAGACTTGCGGCATGAGGCAGCTGCCTGCTAATGTCCAAGCAGGCTATTGATTGACTTGAACTAGTTCACACCTGACACAACCAACTGGGACACACACACTCAGCACGCATAACTTATGAGCTGGCACATTTGGGTAACCAAAATCTAAAATGTGGCTGCCACCATTGACCTGATCTATGCGAAGCGGACTACCAAGAGATCTCTTTCAGGTATCTTTTTGTTCATGCAACATTTGGGTAACAATTCGCATACAATTCACATGCGGATACACAATTGGATTCACATTTAGATTCGGATTGTTTGTCCCATTGCATTGCGGTTCGTAACTAGGGCAACCTATCAACGTGCATCATCATCATCATCATCGTCTTGAATAGCATGATTATCGCTGTTGGAATATTTATAACTCTTGCATGTGGCAATATAAAAAGATTTGAGAGAAAAGTATCGCTATCATAAAGTTGAACAATGTTGTTGCAAAGAACTTCCGCCAATGAAAACCCGTTCCTTGACAAGATTTACCGAGATTTCCATAAAATTATCAATGAAAAGGAGGTCAAGACCCTGTTTTATGCTAAAGCTGTTCAATCAATAGCATAGCATATAATTTCCACTTAATGCACACTTAAATACCAGCAGGAATAATTAAAAGTGGTTATCCTTTCTCTTGGGAAATTAACTTTTGCTCGCTTCACCCCGAAGCAATCAAAGGAATGAAACTTTCTAAATATGTATATATAAATAAAGAGACTAATAAGAAGGTTGTAGTCCGATGTACCCGACTACGAGAATCCCCTTTGCCAATATACACAGCTTCCACTCGCTCCATAATGCGTTCTTTAATGTGTATAGGGGCTAAATACAAAATGAACTCTGACTCGTACAACCTCAAAGAAGTTTGAAACTCGTTCCTAGACTCGTTCCCAAAAAAAAAACTATCAATAAAAAGGGGGTCAAGACACTGTTTCATATTGCGGTTGGTCAACCCAGAATATATGCTAACAATTTCGAGCAGTAATAGACTCTTATGTCTTCTCTCAAAACAATCCTTTAGCTAATCTAGGAATGTAGCTTTAGTTTAGTATGGAATGGTCCCTTGGCAAGGGGTTTCACTTGTACCTGGACAAATTGAGCACAAAATCCCAACAAATTACTAGTGAAAACAAACTGAATATCCTAAACATAGTATAATAAGACAATGTAACATAAGTTTTTCTTCAAAGCAAATCAAATTTTGCTTTAAATTATCTGAGGAAAGTTTCAGTATTCCTTCCTAAACCCCTAAGACTTAAGACTGCGCAAATATTTTGAATAAATTTTCTATTGAAATGGTTTCTCGTAGTCGGGTACAACCGATTACAGCTTTCGTAGTTGTTTGTTATTGTTATGCTAGTTTTATATACGCATCATTAGTGTCTGGTTTGTTATGCGATCTCCCAGAGATTTTGGGCACTTTTTTTATATTTCATTATTTCGGTAGATTTCATCATCAAAAAGCAAAAGGCAAAAAAAAAAAAACTGAAAACTGAAAATTGAAAGCGAAGAGCTCCAATGGGTGGCCATAATAAAGTTGCTCTAGTTGTTTTTTTCCTTTTTTTTTCTTTTGTTGTTTTCTTCTTCTTTTTAGTTAGTTAATTGGTATTTCATTTGCTAGGTAATTACTGTTGCTGTTTGTGTGTGCGTTTCAGTGTACAAAACACACAATAGTAGAGTTAATAACAACGGATTGTAGATAGAAAGGAGAAATCCAGTTTTATTCTAGTCTTAAAGGATATATTACTAAACGACGACCTTGGTAAGAACATGTTAAAGATTTAAATTATAAGCTTTAAACCAGAGGTCGTTCTTCTCCTTTCGCTCTCTCTCGCTCTCTTTGGGAAGCTCGTTTACGCCATGTGAACAAGGATGATGAAGATGATAATGGTGGTAGATGCAGCCAGGCAAGAGGCATAGAGGATAGCGGTCTAATGAAGGGCACTTCAAGCGCGCTCTGTACAGACGACAACGAGTCAGACGAGAGTCGTATTAAGACAAGAGATGGGCTGGGGGGGGGGGGGGTAGACAAGTGGTGGGTTAAGGGGCAGACAACGTGGCAGATTCTGGCGGCGTTTTGCGACTTTGTGCCCCCAGCAAGGCATAATGGAAACGAAGCAAGAAAAGCGAAGCAAATTTCCATAGCCATGAAACATGAAACAGCAAATAAAACATACACACTCACACACACACACACACACACACACACACACACACACACACACATAACACACATACATAGATCTCAATTGCATGAAAAAGTATCTCTTATATCTGCTGGATGAGATACAACGACGACAGACACAAGAGGCAACCAGATACAAGATTGAATACTTATGCCAAGCCATCAATACAACAATGCAACAATGCAGCAATCTGACAATTTGCCAATCTATTAACATTGAAGCATTGAAACCCTATTTCAATGAAACTCTGCCAAGGCTGGTAATGAAGTTGTCGCCGTTGCATCGATCACATTCTGGCAATGACAATGAAATATTGATATTGAAATTGAGAGATGGAAATGAAAACTGGTTCCAAGGCGAGCGCATTATTATTGATGTTTCTCTGTTGGATTCTATGCCAAGGCAATTTCTTTTCTCTCTTCCTCCTTTTATTTATCACACTTTTGCGCTGTGCTCTGCATAAACCGGAACTGACGCTGCATTTTTTTTTTTTTTTTTTTTTTGATTGGGCAAAGTTCCGCCCACCATACGACAGGTGGGCTACCAGTTTCAATGGCATAGCTACAATACAGCGATATATCTATGTATATATATAAAGGGGCAGAGATAAACGATGTCGCTTTGGTTCATTAAATGCAATCAATGAGCAACGCTCTGTGGGGTCAACCTGAGCGATAGCTCACGGATGAGGCAGTTGCTCCGCTGCAAAGCGCCTAATTCGATTAAGGCGCAAAGAGCCCACAACAAAAAAAAGGCAAACGCCGGCGACATTGCAAACTTAATTGCAACAACAACAAAGCCAACAAACAGATGAAAAAAAGAAACAAATTGTTGTTGATGCAAAAATACCCTGTAAATAGCATAAACGGGATGTCAGGTGAAAGCAGTCGAAATGGAGACTAAACTAATTGATTTGACAGACTTGTAAAAAAGTGTTCGGTTCGAGTTCAAGCATTAAGACTGCTGCATAAAGAAACACAAGTTTTATGTAGGGTATACAGGGTATATACGTGACGATCATAAGCTTAGGCAAATGCTACACTCGAGTCGTTTTTCACTTTCTGCAAAAAAAAGTGTCATAATCTCGCTAGGCTTATATACCTTTCCTCCCCTTTCTTTTACTTACCGTACAGGGTATATAAACAGCAACAACTGCGTTTAACATTATAAAAGGGAATGCAAAAAAAAAAAAATATATATATATATATAGAAAGAAAAGAGAGTTGCAATTGCTGCGTGCATTTTGTCATTATAATTCGCATGAGAAGGAAACAGACAGGCAAAAAAAACTAGAGCTGCCGTGGGGATAGAAGAAGGAAGCGAATATAAAGTAGAGTCGGGTTTTACGGGGAGGGGAGGGAGAGAAGAGTGCCAGGCTATGTGATGACAGTTGACAGTCAGACAAACAGACAGTCAGACAGACAGTCAGACAGACAGGCAGACTGCCTGGCAACTACCCAGTTCGATGGCCAGTTAATGAAACGCACTTAGATTGATGTTGATGAAGTCAAAAGTTCGTTTAGCATGAGAAAGTTATAAGTTTTCCGTGTGGAAAATCGTTATTTTTCCCCCTTTTTTCCACAAATTATTCACGATAAGAAAATGATTAATTACTATAAAAAGCAAAAAAAAAAAGTAACGGAAGTAATGTGAGTAACCAATGGAAAACTAAAGAAAGGAAATTCTTTTTACTTTCTATAAACTCAACTAATATTAAACCAAACTTTTCACATGGAAAGTTTATCTAAACTATCAGATACTCTATATATCTTTATTTCTATCCAAATATAACATATCTTTCCATACTAACAATCAGTGAAATGTTTCCCCTCCTACAGAGATATCATCTGGCAATCAGTTACCCACTTCACATTTCATCTTCCATCTCTTCTATTGATTCTCGGCCTATAAAACTCAATTGCCAATTAGTTTCAAATGATTATATAGGATATAGGGTCAGTCAGTCGATCTGCTAACTCAATTCAATTCAATCAATCACTCAATCAATCCGTTATATTTACAGATACAGATACTGATACTAATATAGATATCTTATAATCTTATCTTAATATAGATATCTTATATACTATACTTTTTTATTTTCTATTTTTGTATTTCTATAATATTTTAAATTAATATTTTATATTAATATTTTTATATTTTTAGACTTTTATATTTTTATATTTTGTATTTTTATATTTTTTTTTATCATTTTTAGTTCCTTTGCCTTTGAAAAAAGGAACTTATGGAAACGTGCAAAATCGAAAAGTATGTAAGAGTTAGAAATAATCATCTGAGGCCCCATAAAGTATATATATTCTTGATCAGACCGAGTAGCTAAGTCGATCTACCCTTTTCTCTCTACCTAGATTCGTATGCTATACGAGTTTGTTTTGGACTTTTGAATTTCCTCCCCTGACGCCCGCAATATGAAAAAAACGATTATTAAGCACAATTTTCAGTAGATCGAATTGCTTTTTGGCATATTTAACAGCTAGACTATTCTTAATATACATTCTGAATTTCGTTAAGATTAGATAAAAAACACGGAAGTTATTTAACATTAAGTATCGCATTATGGAGCGCGAGGAATTCTGTATGTATTCAATGTGTTTCTCGTAGTCGGGTACACCCGACTACATCCTTCTTACTTGTTATTTTTATTTTTATATCTCATATATCATATCTTATATCTTTTCAATGGGATTCTACTTGTTGTTCTCTCTGTGTGCCATATGATTTTGGGAGGGGAACTCATGTTTACGAAGAAGGGAAATGCGAGGATCGCATGTGGAGTGGCACGAGGGGAGATGCACACGTTCACTTGCATAAATTTCTTTCTACAATTTGTTGTTATTATTGATGTTGTTGCTGTTGTTGTTGTTGTTGTTGTTGTGTTGTTGCTTATGCAGTTGCATTGAGAACAATTTATTTTCATGCCTCGAATTTATGGCAATTTATTTTGTGCTGTCTAGTGAAAGAGGGGCAGGGGCATCCCTTGCTAGGTCGCATAGGATGGATATGGATAAGCCTAGAAATGCAGCTAAATGTATAGCATGTTGAGGGTAGGCAGAGGTGAGGCAGAGTGTAGAAGAAGGGCAACCAATTTGTGTATGGATTCAATATATGAATGCAAATGTGGCGACTGTTTTTATTTTTAATTGTATATGACTTGGAATACAAGTCCGTTACTAGTTCTCACGCTCTGCGATAAGAGTTAAAGAGTAAGAGAGAAAGCACGACAGGAGGAGCAGGTGAAAGAAGCAGCTAGTATGTGTACGATAGGAAACAGGTGGAAAAGTTGCTGTCTGATTAACTGGTGTAGGTTGTAGGTGGATTGGGTGGAGTTGACAGTAAACAGCCACGCCCAAATGGTTCAGGTTTATTGAACACTCCTCATACACTGTGCAGCACTTCCTGTGGCTGCCACAACGACAACAACGATGACGATGAAACTCAAATGAAGTGAAACATTTGTGCCGCGAATTACAAACGCGCCTCGGTTGCCATGAAGCTCCCCAAAAGACCCGCATTTGACGCAATACTGCTAGCAACATAATACTCCCCCTTCTCCACGCTTTGTGCTTCGCTCTCTCTTTAGCATTTTACAGTTATAATGAGTTGCAAGTTGTGTGTGTGTGTGTGTGTGTGTGTGTGTGTGTGTGTGTGTGTGTGTGTGTGTGTCTGGGGACAGCAATTGAAAACTGCGCGCAAAGAGTTCTCCGGTTTTGATGAGGGCAACGAGCCAGGCCAAACGAGGCGCACTCTTCCGGGTTCTGCTACCAAATCCCCTCCTTTTTTTCGTTACTACCCCTCCCTTTGCCATTCACGCTCGCTGTCTCTTTCCTTATTAGTCTCTCTCTCCCTCTATCTACATATCTCTCTCTCTCTCTCTCTCTCTCTCCCTTTCTGTCTATGTTTTGGAGCTATTTTTTGTTGCACCTGCTGACTTAGTGCGCATTATGCACATAGAATGAACATCAGGGAATGATTTCTAATTTTTAAACTTTAGCTACCAACCCCCGTATATCCCATCGCTCCCCCCTTTGCCAACAGGTTTGCCTCCTGCTCCTCCTATTGCTTCTCCTGTTGCAGCTCCAACTCTTCTTCTCATTTTTTTAGTTGCTTTGAATGTACAGCTTGGCTGTGGGCTGTATTGCAGGCGTGCAATGTAGGAAACGGGGGCAGGGTTTGATGGAAGGGGGCAGCAGCAACATTGCCTCGTGTTTAATGAATCAAAGAGAACGCAGACAAAACGGGGCAAGATGAGGCGTGGCATGGTATGGTATGGCATAAGAAGTAGGATGGTAGGCGGGTGGTTGGGGCATAATGTTGTTGTTGAAAAAAGAGGGGGCATTGGATAGCGTCTGGCCTGGCCTGGTCTGGTCTGGTATGGTATGGTATGGTATGGTATGGTATGGTCTGGCCAGCTGGGCGGCTGTCACGAACGCGGGTTTGGTATGGGTATTGGGCAATCGCAACAACAACAACAACAGCAACAACAGAAGTCAAGCAGGAAGAAGCGTCCAACTGAATCGCTGCGCTTTTGAAGTTACTTTTGCTTAGAAGATTGTTGTTGCTGTTGTTGTTATTATTATTGTTGCTTTTGCTGTTGTTGCTGCGATATAAAAAACAATTTTTTCGGCGGCTTCAATTTAACATTTGTTGAATGTTGATTTGAAGTTTGTTGAAACTAAAGAAAGAGAAAAAGAAGGAGCTTGCGTTCAGTTCGTGTCCCAAACTAAATAACAATTATTAACTGTGCCACGTTTTACACTATGCAACAAAATATAACACAACTCCACAGTGCACTAAATAACACAATGTTGAACTTTAACCTTTGTCTAACTAAATAAATAAAAATAAAAAAAAAAACTATTCAACCGAAACTTTAAACAAAAACTAAACAATTTTACTCTGTTTTAATGGATTTTTATTTTTAATAGTATACAAGGTACTTAGAGTATAGGGTATAATAGGGTATATACACTATAAAGAAAAGTGTTTAAGGTGTGAAATATGTAAGGGGAAGAAATTATCTATAGGATACGTATAGAGAGGGTACGGATTATTAATAGAAAGTATATAAAAATAATGTGGTAAAGTCATAGGAAGGTCAGAGGAGCGGTATGGGAAGGATAGAGGAAGAGTATTTGAAGGTTATAGAAAAGGTTTAGAAAGGGTATAGGAAGAGTATAGCAAGGATATGAGAGGAATATATGCAGGTTACAAAGAAATTTGGGAAGTTTAAAGGAAAGGTATAAAAAGGCTACAGAAAAGTAAAAAAAATATAGGGAAAAAGTATAGGAAGAGTTTAAAAAACGGTAAAGAAAGAGTATAGAAACGTTATTAAAAAAATAAAGGAAGGGTATAGAGAAAATATAGAAAAGATATAGAAAAATTACAGAAGTGAAAAGGAAAAAATATGGAAAGGTTGCAAAAACGATATAGTAGGAAGAGTATAGAAAAAATTTCTATGTAGGAAGGTTTTCAAGGGATGGAAGATATGATATGATATAATATGATATATATATCCTTTAGTCTGTATAAAACAGCCTTCACATAATGTCAAAAACGACACCAAAATGGGATTAGTCCTACTAGAAAATATCTCTAACCACATAATAATCGAAAATAATTATAAAAGTAAGAAATTATATGAAAAACCAATAAAAAAATAAATAATTTTATAATTGATATTCAACATTTGAAGTGCTCTAAGATGTCTCCTGCTGTCAATTACACTGTGCACAGTGGAACAATGGCCAAAATATGCAAAGTAAAAAAATGACAAAATATCTACTGCTTTAAAGCGTTTTATCAGTTTTATATTTAATAACCCTGAAATATATATATATGCTAAGTTATATATATAAGTGTATAAGTATTTATTTTATACATAAGAATATATATATATGTACTTTTCTGCCGACGTCCTGACTCAAGATAATTCCAGCTTATGATAATAAAAAAAAGTACATGGAGTAAAAGAGATTTTTTATGCAGTAATCTAAATTCAAAGTAATTTTATTAATTTATTTATACTTTTTTCTCGCTTGGCTTCAGATATATAAGAGACTAAATAAATCTATATATATATATGATCCATTTATAAATCAATTTGCTGTACTTTCTATATAGATTTATATGGAAAGTTAAGAAGTTTTTGTAGACAATTGAAATTTGTAGCCGAGTGTTGTGTTTACTTAAGGCCAAAAAAATAAGGTAAGAGAATAAGAAGTAGATGAAGCAAAAGTAGTAAAAACAGAAAAAACAAAAAAAAGTAGGCAAAAAATATAGTAAAAGAAAAAAAAAAACAAAAATAAAAACATAAATTGTGTTGCTTTAGTTTATTTAATTTTCTTTTTTTTTATATATTTTTTTAAAGCCGCTGAGAGGGCGGCTCGTTCATTGGCCTTCTTGTAGCTTTATATTGGAATAGTCTGAATGACTGGCAAGTTGCCGCTTCACATCCCCCTCCACTCTCTTGCATCTATGTACATCTAGACATTTATCCGTCCATGCGGTTTCATTAACAGCTTATTGCAGTAGCCGAAAATTGTTTGTCATACGAGTCTGGCCAGAGAGAAAGTCTTTCTTCATTTTTCTTTTAATGCGTGCAAAAGAAAAATAAAACGCGCTTCATTTTTTCTTTTTTTTTGTGTGTGTGTGTGTGTTTGTTTTTTATTATTTTATTTTATTTTATGACATATAACGATAGTCAAACCCTGCTTACTCGCATCTATATATATATATAACTCTAACTAACTTTATATATATATATATATATATATAATCACAACAATAATGGGAAGCCCCACTTCACGCTTCGAGGCACTTCTATATATATATAGTATATATATATAATTTTTTCCAGCGGCATGCGCCACATGACACTTAGTCAAAAGGGGAGGCGTAGTGGAGTGTATGAAAGGTGAGGGGAGGCGTGTCAAGTCAAAACCACGTCTACAATTGACCATTGACCAGACTTAAACTCATCATCATACGAAAAAAAAACAAAACAAAACAAAACAAAGCAAAAAAAATAGAGGCCAGAATTCAAAGTAAATGGCAAAACTTGTCAAGTACCTGGCAAATAATCAAACTGGATTTCAGCTGATACAAACGAGAAGTATGGAGGTACCACAAGGTAGCACATAGGTACCAAAACTAGGGGCAGAGTATGGTAGTTAAGTGTCGCCTTGTTGTCTCGCCTGAGAGCCCAGCAGCCATCAGATGAAATCTTATGCCACAGAATCCTTTTGTATTTAATGTAAACTGAGACACAATTCCTGATGCTGCCACATACAATGTTGCCCAAGATACATGCCATACCAGACTTAAACAAAAGATAAACAATACATATATATAGCTTTATATATATACATGTCTGTATGTATATACATATTGTTCTCAGGGTCTCTGCTCCAGTTAGTCATTGGCTGTGAGCGACCCTCTCGGCTGACCTTCAAATTGGCAAACGAAAACGAGTCAAAATATAGCAGCTAATATATGATACAAATATATAACAAATTTCGATTATATTATACCCTATATACATACTATATATATTTATATATAATAAACATAATAAACATAAAGAAAACAAAAGCATTTGACAAGTTTCTTCACAAAAAAAAAAAAAAAATCCCCATTTAAAACAAGTTTTGTTTTTTTTTATTTGCTTGATAAAAAGCACAAAAAAAAAACTTAATTTCTTTGTGATTATTGTTATTACCTAGGCAGAGTCTAGGTAATAATATTGCGAATATGTATATATATATATATATATATACATATATATAGACATATAGGAACTGTTATCGTTATTGCCGATAAGGCAACAATTTTGAATGCAACCCATAGAAAATTTGAACAAAAGTCGCAAAAAAAAAACACAAAAAACAATTTATTCGGTTTATTCGCATTTTGATAAATTTCACATTAATGTGAAAATGGAAATGTGTTAGAAAAAAAACACATTTCAATTTCAAAGGAAATTGAAGGGAAAAACATTTTAAAAACAATTCATTATCTCAGGGCAACAATTTTGGACTTATGCCACAATTTTTGCATTTTTACATTGCTCAAAAGATATGAAAAATGAAAACATGATAAACAATTGAAAATATATCAATTCCAATTTCCATTTGCATTAACTATATTTAATTTATATGAAATACTTGAAATTTTCATATAAAAATTCTTGAAGACAACTTGGCAAGGCAAAAACAAGAAACTATCTTAACAACTTTCAACAAACTTCAATCTTAGTTGCAAGATTTTTATATAGTTGCTATTTAGTTCCTATTTATATAGTTCCTATTACATTTTATAATTGTTAAATAATATACACCTTACTTTTATAAATCAATTATATATAGAGTATATAGTATAACTCTCTCTTATTTTGCCTAATTTATTTATATTCATTCACTTTGTTAAGCTGATTTGTAACAATCTATGAATTTCTCTATGAATTTCGAACGACAAATGGATTAATGAAGCTTAATTAACATTTTCCTGGAGTTTGTTATTAACTCAGTTAGTTGAAACGCCTACAGCTCTAATGTATAAACGCCCAGTGATTGCAACAGGCGCCACAAATTGTCGCGGATGCGTAATTAAAATACGCTCTTAACATCCGTTCCCCATCGTTAGCCCAATAATCATTAACTTATGAATATGGTAAAAACACAAAAAACCGTTTACTAACCGAGTTGTTATAGAGTTGTATGATTGACAGACCAACTGACTGCCTGACTGACTGACTGACTGACTGACTGACTGATTGATTGACTGGCGTACTGACATCAAATTGCGCACTTCCTGATGGCCTGCAAATCGATTATAGCTGAAGTCATGCAACGCGAAATGAGTTATTGACGCCGCTGCATATAATGAAGTGTCGAGCACGGAACATGTTGGAACACACGGAAAACTTATAGGAAACGCTTTAAAAACTTTGCATTTTGGTTGCGAAAAAAAACAGTCAATACTAAATGAATACAAGAGAAACACAAGAAGAAAAAAAAAATAAACACCATTTGGAGCGCACACCTCAACCTCTGACCGCCCACCCAATGGGTTACAGTGTTGAACGCTCTGTTCCAATTGCCGACTTAATCCCAGTTTCAGTCGACTCCATCATATTCGATAACAACTTTCTACCCGCAACAAGTAACAAATCCTCTAAACATCAAAAGAATGACCAACCATATACTACCCTGTAGCGCAGTGTATTACAGGTAGTAACAGTTATTAGTTATTGCAATTCATTCTATTATTGTGCAAAAGGGGTTAAGGGGTAACAGTTGAAGCAACAATGATATACTAATATTACTGTCTATGTACCTAATCAATATCTACATCAATAATAAATATCCTATAGAGCTTTGAAAATATATATTAAATACTTATTAATATATAATTGATTATACCCCTTTTAAGCCGTTTTACAGGGGAAGCAATTGTTACTCACCCACAGAGCAAGCAGTAGGAAAAACTGTGCCAGCTACGACACTCAGTCAATGTTGCTGTGTTTGTAGTTGTTGTTGTTGTTGCTTTTGTTGTCGTGTTGTTGGTTCCTGCAGTGGTGCTGATGAAAATGTCAGAGGGTCCCCCAAGGCATGCTCTCTCTTCGTTTACTTCTCCTTGTTCTCGCTCTCTCCTTTTTGCTCTCTCGCACTTACAGTCTTTTTCACTCTAATGCTGTTTAAGCGTAGTCGCTTGTTGATTTTTTTTATTTTTTTTTTTATTTTATTTTTTTTTCGTACGATTTTGTTTTTGTTTTCGGAGTTTTAGCAGCAAATGGACCACTGGTAAAAATTCTATTAATGCTCCCGTTTATATATACACAATATGTGTGTGTGTGTGTGAGTGTGTGTGTGTGTGTGTATTATATATGTATATATGGATGGCAATTTGCGTTGTTCGTGGACGGGGCGAATTTGCGAATTTAAAAACGCTTAAATTTTGTGCAAATTAAATGCACAAATATCGTGAACACACACACACTATTGCACAGGAACACACAATAGTGCACACACACACGCGTACACATATGCATACACAATCAAATGGCCAGGTGAACGTTAACGAAAAACGTTATAGGATCATTGTGCATATAGTTGTAGTAGTAGTAGTAGTAGTAGTTGTTGTTGTTGTTGTTACTGTGTTCCTACTGCTGTTGTTGTTGTTGGAGTTTGACAGCTGCAGAGGAGGCGACAGCAGGCTTAAACAGCAGCTGGCAACTAAAAGGTCCTTCAATGGCGCGCTGCTACACTAGGACCTTTGTCTGGAGTTAGCCTGTTTCGTTTCCATTAATGTGTGTTTTTGTATTTATATATCAGTGTCTGTGTGTATGTGTGTGTGTTTCTTAAGGTCCTCGAAAACACACACACACATGCAATCACACACACACACACACACACCCAGCAAAAACACTCGCCCACAGAAGACGCGTTTTAAACAGCGCGAAAAATCGATGGCTTAAGCAAAAATATATTGTCTCTTGCAATTCAAAAGGCGAGGCAGCAGCAGCTAATCGCAGCAGAAGAAAAATTTAGTTTGGACGGTACATCGATTAGATTTGTTTTTATAAAAACGTTGCACTTTTATTTTGGGCCGTAATTAAAGGCTTTAGAGCGAAAGAGAAAAAAAAACAAATAAATAAAACCCGTTCAAGCCAAAATGCCGCGACGTGCAGGACAATTTTCCAAAACGCGCCCACACGGGCCAACAACAACGACGAAACTGTTTACAGTCCGCTCTAATACGGCTAACAGCAGAGCGCCGAAGATGCAGCTAACAGCATGTTAAGTGATACAGAAGCCGGGTAGCCGGTGAATAGTGTAACAGCAGATAAATTTTTTAAAAATACCAAAAATTTGGTATTTTTTTCATTTAGTATAAATATAAGAACTGTCAGTTGAAAGATAACTTTGAAGTATATATATATATATATATAAACTACTACTGAATTCTTTAGAAATATATAAAAATTTGTTTTTATTAGTTAAGCAATAAATAAAATACTTATATTAATATATATATATTTATATTGATTACAAATTCAATGGTAAGCAAAGTTTTATTTACACAAAACATTGTCATATTAATATACTTAAACTTCACAAATTTCCATTCCATTGGATATGAAAATAAATATATATAACTGTATTAACTAGCGAATAATAAACTAAAATACATAATTAAAGAGTGTCCCCACTCGTAGGGTATAATATAGAAAACTAAAGGCCCAATGATTATTGATTTTAATAAATAATCCGTTTGTTAAAGCATTCAATTTAAGCATACAATTTCATTGAAAATATTATTTTTGTAGTCATTTATTATTGATCATACTATTAAGTTTCAATCTATAATCTATATAAAAAAAGCCGGGAGAATATCACTCGGAACTCATTAAATATGAGAAGATTTTTGTTTCCTTATTTTTTTTTGTTTTGGGCATAAAAGTATTCAAATAATTACCGCAAGGTGCACAAGGGGGACAGGGAAGGAGCCACACAGAGGCGACACTTAAAAACGAATATATATATATATATATTAAAATACACATATATATATAAATACATATATATGTATATACAAATATATATATATATATATATAGATGGATTAAATGATACATAGACAATATGCACATTATGGATTAGCTGGCTATTTGAATGCATCAATACCAATACTTGATGCCGCATGATCAATAATGATCTAATCTGCAATTTCTATTGCAGGTATAACCTATGATAATCGTTGGCACCAAATGCACAATTACATTTGGGACATTTGCGTTGTCGCGTTTCATATCGCGTACGCAGGCAGTCATAGCAGAAGACATGGAAGCATTTTGAGAGTACGGCATCTTTACGTTTTACCTTACATGATGGACACGTGAGTGTCTCCTTATATTCACGTATTTCCTCGATCATAACCTCATCAATGGTTGTTCCAGACATTTCAATTTTCTTCATACGCTCCGCTTTACGCTTGAATTGAGCCAATTCCTCCTGCAGCCGTTTTGTCTTATAGGCTTCTGCCTCTAGTGAGCTAGTTTTTTCGGCGACCACTTGTTGGGCTTCCTTCATTTGCGCATGATATTTTTCTAGATGCAACTTAAGGTCCGCTGCCGATTGCGCCGATTCAATAGCTTTCCGTTTGTGCATTTCCATTGCCTGCTGTCGCAGCATTAGCTCCTTTTCAATAGACGCTACTGTCGCCTGTAGACTGCGCTCCTTCTCTTCCAGTTTTCTTAGCACAATATGCATAGCTTCAATTTGTGTTGTCGCCGTTGCCATTTGATCTTCAAGCACCGTTTTCTCCTCACGCAACAGTTTATGCAATTGATTTGCCTTAATACGCTCTGACATTAACTTAAAATTAGCATCATCTTTTTCACGCAGCTGTTGGATAAGCCTTGAGTTTTGTTCCTGCATATCCTCGAAAGCTTGACCTGTTACTTCCATCTCATTTAACAGCGCTTCTTCCTCGTGGGAGCCAACAAATGGTCGTGTATAATTGCTGCCACTACCGCCACCGGGCGCACCACCCCAGGAATTCTCGTTGGGCTTATGGTTAGCCACCTGCTTTTGCAGCTCATATTTCTGCTCCTCCAGCTGCTTTATTTTACGTAATGCCTCCTCATCGGCTAGTTTCTTGCGCTCCTCCCGTTTGCTTTCTTGCAGCTTTTTCAGCTGTTGCCGCAGTTCTTCAATTTCGGAGCGCAACTTCTTTTCAGTGGCCATTAACTGCACTTTATCCCGCTGATCCTTCGATACTCCTTTGTACATATCCAGTAATAGCTTCATTTCCTTCTGATCATTCAAGGCTTTTCTATAAATGAAAAGATTAAATAATATTATGTAAATATATATACATATATATATTTTGGATGATTATAATCCATCCAAAGTTATTCCCTATTTATATGCTACCTACTTGAGTTGCGCTTTCAGATCCCGCACCGTTTCACTTTCGATAGCCTTAACTTCTTTTGCCTTGATACCATCCTTGACATCCTTTTCGGTTTTAACGGCATTTGCTGTACCAGCAGCTGCTGCTGTCGCATTAGCCGGACCAGGTGAATCCTTTTTCTCAGAGGCTGTTGCATCATTGGCACAGAGCTTCTCCTGCTTAATGCTTGCATCCTTAACATCTTTGGCACTGGCATCATCCTCAAGTTCATCATCGGCAGAAGTTGAGTTTTCCTCTTTAAGCGCCATGTTGCTATCTCCGCTGGCATTACCAGCGCTAGTCAGGCACGTGACGCCGCTACTTGATGAATTGTTACTATTTTCCTCTTTAATATTTGCTGCCGATTCCTGTTTAATTTCATCACCAGTTGTCGATCCGGTTGAAAGCTGTTGTTGCTTATTACCTTCAAGCTTAAACTGTGCATCCTCCAGATCTTTGCGCAGCTTAACATTATCCGTAGAGATATCCTTATACTTCCGCTTATAACGTTGCACTTCTCCCTTTAGCTGACCATTGTGATTCTGTAAAGATGTGATTAGATGGCGCATCTCCCGATTAATTGGCGCCGTCTGCTCATTGGCAGCCATATTCTGCTCGAATTCAATGCGTAGAGTTTCGTACTCTTTTCGTATAAGCGCCAGTACATCCTCCATTTGTATCATCTCACTTCGTACTTTTTTCTGAGCAATAAGCTCCTCACTCTCCATGACTTCAATTTGACGCAAATGTTGATTCTTACTGGACTGAAGTTGATTGCGTGTCTCATCGAGCATCGTTTTGATCTGCATAGATTCATTATATAGCACCGAAAACTGCGACTGTAAGCACTTGTATTCCGTCGTCTCCACAATTACTGATTCAGGTAGCTGTCGAATCTACAAGAAATAATCAAATTGTGGCGATTTAAATAGTTTAATCTAAGTAGTTAATGAATCATTCTATAGCATATCAGTAATAGGAATATACAACCCTAATCCGATTGTAGAAATGTAGCACTGTTTGAAGTCTCATCACATAGCCTTGGATAAAACTTCTTAATGACATACTTATATAAAGCAAATGATCAATAAAATTATTTATATATATAAATGTATATATACTTTGAAGGATGCAAAATGAGTCGATTTAGTTTGGTAACAAGCACAAAATAAAAGTTAAATAACTTTAATCACTTACATCCATCTTAAGTTTTTCCACTTCCTTAAGAGTCTCGCGGTGTGTAGTGTGCAACTTATCTAGTTCCTGTAGACGATTATTAGCTAATTCGCGATGCTCCTCAAGCTCTTTTTGAAGCTCTTCTAGGTGTTGACTATTCACATTGGTCGTTGAGCCGCCTCCACTACCGGCGCTGGCACCGCTACTGGGCGCCTTGGTGCAGTTACTGCTCTTATTGGGATCACCATAGATTTGATGATAAGCCTTTAGTTTCTCGATGGCTTCGGCCAAATGATTTTCTAGCTTATCATTGCGACAATGAATCTTCTCTAAATCATATTGCAGTTCATCGATTTGATTCTTGAGTTCAGCATTTTCCGTCTCCTTGGCGGTGAGTGCATCCTGATATTCCTTCATTTTAAGCGACATCGTATGAAACTTTTCGTGTAAGGACGTGTTTAAATTTTGCAGCATTCGATTCTCGGTCATAATCTCAATGTGTGTTTCTTTAAGCGTTTCCTCGAGTGCTTGTACCGCAGCAGCACCTGTAAGTGCAATATCCGGTTCTGCGCCAGGTGTGGGTGGTTTCTCTTCATCATCATCATTACCACCGCTAGGTGCTGTACCTTGCGCTCCTGTGCTGGCTGGTCCTTCACCTTTTAATACATGGGTTATCTTCTCGTTACGTTGCATTAGCCTATCAATAACCTGTATGATCTTAGCGACAGCGCGTTTTGAAACCTGCACTCTATTGGCCAATTTCTCATCCAGCTCCTCTTTATCCCAGGTTGAGAGTTGTGTTAGAAATGATGTGGTGACCTCATTCTCATTTTTATTCTCTAATTCATCGGCCGTTTCCGCATCAAATCGCTGTAGTAAGACTCTTATATCTTCGTTTAACTGATTCCAATACCGATTCACTACATTTAGAACTGCATCATCCTGCGTTTGACGTTTCTCTAACTGTTCAATGCGATGCCGTAATTCTGCCTCACAACGCATTCGCTGTTCGATTCTTTGGGCGAGTTTCTTATTCTGAAACTCCAGCACCTTAATGTCCATCTCCTCTAAGGTTGACACTGGTCCAATAAGGTGTGGCTCAAAGTGAACTTTCTTAATAGGCGGCTGACCAGCGGCAGCCGCAGCCACCAGACAGCTGCTCCCGCTGCCGGCGCTGCTCCCATCGTCAGCGCTGCGTTTTGACATAATTTCTAAACTGCAACAACAATATAAACAGCAACAAATTGTTATAATGAATTAATTTCCATTTTCTTTTATTATTGATTTTCAAGTTTCGTGGCTGTGGCTGTACTCCATTTTGCCCTGTGCGGCTCAGGGGACGCTGCCAGCTGCAAGTAGGCACACACAGATGTGAGGGTGGAAGCAACATTCTAATGAACAGACGGACACAACAAAACTTACCTTAATTTCGGGTTTGTTCCGCTTCAGTTAAACATTAATTAATAACTCAATACAGCGGCAGAATTCTAAAATTTTCTTTTTACTAATTGCTAGCTGTTGTAGGGTAAAGACTTGCATTATAATCGATAAGTAATGGTGGCATGCCGATACTTTTGGGTGGATGGATTTAACTGACTCATTTGTTCTTGCAACTAGTTCAAATAAATTTAAATCAATATATATTTCAAGATATAAAATAAATATTTTGCAAAAAACATATATTAAAAAAAATATATATAACAATAAATAAAAAAAAAATCTATGGAAATATCATATTTGCTTACAATATTCTCTTTAGCATATTGTTCAGTATTGTTAATAGAAACTTAAGCTCAGGGTATAAAAAAATTATTATTCCAAAATAAATGACCTTATATAAATATAAGGAATATATACTTATTAAAAATAATTTAAAAAGAGAAGAAATGAATTTAATTTTTTACATATGCTGATAACTTATACCATGTTATGTTCCAATGAATTTTCGTGTATAGTGATAGACAGTATTTTTGCAAACGATAGTCAATCAATACATATATCGATAGTAAATACATATATAACGATATTTGTTTATATACGACACGTAAATAAAAACTGAGCAGAAAGCATTTGATTAATAAAAACAAGGTTAAAAGATGGAAAAAATCTGCCGTGTGTGCATGGGCAGTTCTGTTAATCTTGTGGAAATATTCGCAGATAAACAGGAAGGAAAGGACAATGAACCGCTATTGGCAGATATGCTCAATGAATGTGTTGATTGTGAGATAAAACATGATGACCAATTTCCAAAAATGATATGCGTATCCTGTGTAACTGATGCTCAAAATGCCTACAGATTTAAACATACATGCGAACAGAGTCATTTACATTTTTGTCAGCTGCTTACCGATAGGGAACAGTACATAGTTGGTGAGCTCTTTTCCGACGATGAGCAACTCAAAGAACAAGATATAAATATAGCGGACTGCGTAAAACAAGAAATACTAGAAAAATTTATGGTACACACATTCGAAGCAAGCTTGGAGGATAACATGCCAATAAATTATGATGCTTTGGAGGATGAGGACGAGTTTTTACCAGAGTCGATAAACATATTTAGAGCTAGAAGTATCTTAATTCCTCAATTAAATTATAATGATACCGAAATAAGTGAGGATGAGCATGAGGATGAAGATGACCACCAAACAGCAAACACCAGTAATAGCTCGTTATTTGATTGTTTGAGTATATCAAATGTTGCCAATGATCCCAACACACTCAGTACTAACTATACCTGCTTCACATGCGGCAGAGCATTCTCTGAACTAGCACAGCTAAGGAAACACTGCCTTGTGCATAATAACAAATCCATAGATCGTTTATTTAAATGTCATTATTGTACGAAAAGTTTTAAACAGCGTTCGAATCTTCAAGCACATATACGTCTGCACACCGGAGAGCGCCCTTATAAATGTCCTCATTGCTCCAAAGACTTCACGCTAAGCCATCATTTAAAGAATCATATATTGTGCCATACTGGAGAACGACCACATGAGTGTCCATATTGTCCCAAAACGTTTAATAGAAGCACAAATTTGCAATCGCACATTCGCATCCATTCCGGCGATCGTCCCTACAAATGTACACATTGCTCCAAAGCTTTTACACGCAGGCAACATCTTAAGGGTCATATGCTTGTTCATACCGGAGAACGCCCATTCAAATGCCGTAATTGCTTAAGGGACTTTAAAAGCCATTCTGGCCTTCGCACACATATCTTGAACAAATGCCAGCCAACAGATATCCCACTGATAACCGCTTAAGTATTAATTGACATATTACCATATTAAATATTTAGTGTACCGTAAAAGCCAAATATATAAATATATAGATGTACTATTATTTAAAAAAAAAATAGTTTTTAAAACTTAAACTTATATCTACTTTTTCCCGCTTTTGCGTTTCTGTTAATTACCCTAAAAAATTTCCAATTCAATTCCAATTGGAATTTTCTAGATGCCATATTTTTTTTTTATAACGTATTTTTATGTATTCTAGATAAATGAAAGTTTATATATTAAATTAACATTTATATCAAGAGTATAATTTTAAAAACATTGTAAATTGATAAGCTTAGGGTACATCGATCAACCTTTTTGTATCATCACTGAAAAGTATACATCGATACTATATCGATTAAATTATTTGTTTGTAAGCAAAACACGAATGTAACACAAAAATATTAAAATAGTTTTTAAATATGGATCAAGTTTGCCGTGTGTGCATGAACAGCTGCGTTACTCTTAAGGATATTTTTTTGGTGGAGCAATCAAAGGAAAAAAATGAAACAGAAGAAGAAGAATCCAGCCCAGCAGATATGCTTAACGAGTGCGTCGATTGCAAAGTGCATCCAAATGATCCATTGCCCAAACTGATTTGCGCGACTTGTTTGATTGATACTAAAAATGCATACAGATATAAGCGCAAATGTGAACGCAGCTATAGATTGTTTTGGCAGCTCTTAACGGATAACAATAATAGACAACTTTCGGAATGTGGCATAGACATCAACTGCATAAAGATAGAATTCCAGGACAATTTCAGTCACAAGGCAGAATGTAGTGTTGATGGTACACCTAGCGCATATATACTGAATGATTTGCATAGCACTGGCAACGACACGCATTTATCCCTGTCTACCATAACTAGACGAACAGATAGTAGTCAGGGAAATGTACCGGAATTCAAAAAAGCAATCTCGATTGAAACATTTGGCAAGATACAACGCAAAAGAGCTTGTGCTGCTGCGCGCATGAGAGCGTATAGAGCGCGAAAAAAGTTAAAAGCCACTACGTTAGATTTATGGAAGACAAATGAAAAGGAAAAGGGCGAAGAAAATAAAAAAGTTTTATATGGATCCCAGACATGTGCCTGTGCTAAAAAACTCACATTAAATGAAACTTTAAAAAAATTAGAAATAAAACGCGCTAAAGGAGCTGCTCGAGCCAGAGCTTATCGTGCCCGTAAAAAAATAGAAGCGACAGTAAACCACTTTGCAGCAGATCCGACGTACAACTGTTCCGATTCACATTTTATGTATCAAGGATCATAGGTGATTGATCATAGAATGATAAATTTCTATAAAAATTTATTTTCAACAATTTAAACGTTTCCGTATAAAGTAAAAAAGCAGCTGTGATTATAAATAAATAATATTAATCAATAGTCTTACTAAAAACTTATCAATTAAAAACCGTTATAATGTTATGTAGATTTGTATTAAAAAATATTATATTTATTTTATTCTTTTTCCCATTCCCAATTTAATTTTTAATCATTCTAAAATATACAAAATATATACAAATTAAATATTCGCTTTTAATTACGGTACTTGCAGTGGTTTAGTGTAAATCTTCTTGAACAGAGTTACCATATTTTTAAGGCTTCCGATAGTAAGATGATTAAACGTCTGGCATTACGCTGAATATACTTACTGTATTCAAATGTATACAATGCCTTAAAGAACTCCAAATGAATAACGGGATCATCATTGTCAGTCTGCACACAATGAAATAAAAAAATAATGCGAGGACGACAACACCAAAGGCTTTGAAACTGTATCATATTTGATGTACTTGCCACTATGTCCGCATATATGTGATATAAAATCCGTTGACGATGTTTCGTTTCGGACAAAGATGTGAATATCAACCCAAGATTTCCGTTTGCACTTTTTGGTCCTTTATTTATTAATATTTTTTACGTACATTGTGTTTAAAATCAGCAAGACATGCGTCTTTTTTAAACGAGAATAACATTTGTATTCATTAGCTATAAAATTTAAGGACAGATTGCAGCATTTAAAGAGATTTTGCTGAAAATAACAACAGGAAATAAAACTTTGATTGAATCGTTTTTGTACTACATCTTACACTAATCATCTTTGGAAAGGAATAAAAAATTTTGTAAGCAATTTCCTTCACTATAAAGAATTATCCTGTCGTTGATAAAAACAATCTTATCAGGATCATCAGGATTTCAAACTGTGAAATTGTTTTCCTTATGTGCTCAGAACTACTGTTAACTATTTGTTTTATATTTACAACCATTTAAGAACTGATACATTATACACCGAATAGAGCGAGATGGTTGCTGACTGACTAACTTAATTTTATGGAGTTTTCCTTCTCCACCTACTATCTCTTTCATTTTCATAGTAAAGTCATGAACGCTCACCAAACAAAGTAAAACAGAATTTTATGTTTAATATAAAATTGGTACAAAATGTACCAAAAGAAATTTATTCCTTGTATACACTTTTAAGCTTTAAATATGGTCTGAAATAAATTTATAATATAACTGAATATACCTACTATATTTGTTGCGAGTGTATCAAAAATGATACAATATCTCTAATTTGAAACAATTTAAATTTGTTACAAATGCATATATAATTTTATACATTTGTAATTATGAAATTTATCAATTTGGTACAACATGCTATCAAATTTGGTACAAATGTAGGTACATTATTCGAATCGACTGCAATATCATAAATAAATTACAACTGTTAAAAATATCTCCAGATTGATTAAAATTTGAGAAAATTGTTTAGCAAAATAATTGACCCTCTAAGCTTTTAATTTAAAATATATTGTGTGTAGGTATAATTAAGATAATCAGGGTACAGTTTTTATCAGCTTTTCGGTACAAAATATGGATAAATGTACTCAAAACTAAAATTATATAATCTTACCATAGGAAAAGGTACGCAAAAGTACACTTAATAAACGATATGTGTACACTTAATAAAAAATGTCACATAAATAAACGAGATTAGAAAAACCCAGAGAAAAAGAGAGAGAGAGAGAGATTGTGAGAAAGAGAAAAAATGCTTTGGAATTATTCGAACTCGAAGTGAATATCAATTTATTGATCATGTACATAATATTAATTTAGTATTTAACTGTAGAGATGCACATGTAATTTAAAATTGAATCGAAGTTTCGTTTCTTTTTGTGTGTGAATTGTGTGTGTTCGAGTGTGTGTGTATGGAGCTCAATTAGTGAAATAGGATGCTGTTTTGAGAAACTTGAGATTTGCACTTGAAACTTTGAACTAGAATGAGAACTAGAAGGATGTGTATTTAAGTGCCTGGCGTAGGGTCATGCAATCGACCTCGTCAATTTTGCAACTGTTTGCCTTGATGTTGATCTCCTCCTCCTGCATGACCTGGACATGCATTAGATAACGCATGGAGGCCTTGTTTTCGTTAAGCTTTTGATTAAGCTTGCAGACAGAAGCTTTGAGAGCTTGTAACTCATTATAGAGAGCATCCTGTACCATATCACAGGTTAGCTCCAGACCAGGTCGATGTGCGCGATTACTTAGACGTGTCTGACATAGGGTTATGGCACGCTGCTTGTCCGACATCTCCTTTTCCAATTCGCTCATGTTGCGTTGTACCTGATGGATATGATCCATGGTATCCTTGTGCTTATTCTCCAAGCACTGCTTAACATGTTTCGTCTCGGCAATGCGACGTTCAAATGCCTCATTGGTACGATCCGTCTGATTCTGCATATCCTCGCAGACCTGCTTTAGCAACAGATCGATATAGGCACGAAGTTGTCCAGCAGACACCAGAGCCTTGGCGTTAGCCTCCAGATTCTCATAAGTCTGAGCCTGCCATTCAGTCAAGGAAAATTGACTTTTTTTTTTTTGTTTGATGGAACGGATAGAAGGTAAAGATTGGAATAAAAGTTAGTAGTGTAGATTAGTAGGGGAGATTATAGATTGTTTTGTGCCATACCAATGCTGCTTGGACAAATCCTGACCCTTACCAAGGTCATGCTGAAACTCCTTCAGCTTAAGATTCTTCTCATCAATAGCCAAAGACTTATCCTTAGCTGCCAAATCCTGATCGAGCAAGTATATAGCAGCACGCAATTTACGTATCTGCTCCTCGGACTCCTTCAAAGCAGCATCGGCCAGTCCCTGGCAACCCTTGATGACCTTTAGTTCGCGTCTCAATGAGCGATCCACTTCATCATCGCATAGATCAACACCAATGCGACCCTCGCGCAAAATAAGACACTGCTTACAGATGGACAAGGACTTATCCTTAAGGAACTCAATACAATTTAGCACACGATTGCGATACACATTAAGTGTCTCATCCTCGAGAGCAGCAGTCTTCTTCTGGCGATTCAGTTCATCAACCAGAAAACGTATCTCACTGGTACGCTCGCGCATATGGTGCTCCACCTCGCGCTGCCAATTCTTGGTGGTATCCTTGGTCTCATCGACAACCCGACGCGATTCCCTGTGTGAACACACACACAGATAAAGATTGCAGTTACGCTGATTTGCGATATATGCGATACTTACTCTACAATACGCTCAGCAAGCTTCTCCTGATCACATGTAATCCGGAATTTAATCTTATTATTGTAATCCCAATCCTCCTCCGAGTATCTTGGTGGGCACTTGGCAACTGGACCCAAATGCTTGCCTGCCAGCTGCAGGCCCGATATGCGACGTGTCTTCAAATTGGGCAACATTTTCAAACAATGATGCACTGCCTCAAACAATTAAACTATCTGTCTCTGTCTCTCTTCCTTGTACTATAAAAAATATTTATAAGTTTGTTGCGTAAGGTAAAATATAATAATTAATAGACACACATGTGTGTGTGTGTGTGTGCGAGTGTTTGTGTGTGTTTTTAGTTTCTTTGATTTTCTAGACGTATTATAACTAGCACACTTTGTTTAATTATATATTAGTATATATATATATTGGATACCTGGTGAGCTGACGAGCTGGCTTTGGTCCGAATCTGTAACGACTTCAATTGCTACTGAGAGCTGCAGCTGCTGCTCCTCCTACTTGGTGCTGCGGTGGTTTAGTTAAATCGATTCCATGCTAAGGAATTCACCGTTGCCTAGCGGTATTTATTATTATGTTGGTATGCTGCCATCTGTGTGTGTATGTATGTTGGTATTATGGTAGTTAGGGAACTTGCCTATGTCCTGGCATGTCAGTACCCTTCCTCTCTCTCTTCGCTTCTATGTGTATGTCACATGGCATTTCGAATGGGCACAAACGCAACCGAAGCTCAAAGCGCAAAACTCATAGGAAATGTCTTAGGGCCAATAAGTCCTTTGGCCCCCATTGGGCAGCCATCATTTCAATTGCAAGGATTCGGTGGCAGGCGCGACTCGTCCTTGCGGTTTATACCTTAGAGTTTTAAAAATAACTCTGCGCCTGACTTTCAAGCCGCCTTAACCCCACTTAACTCCACCTCGATCGATTTATGTTAACATACTTTCGCTTTTTTTTTTTTTTTACTTTTATTTCCATTTCCATTTCTTGGCAGCTGTGCAAAACTTTTTTCCTTTATTCCGCTGCTTCTTTCTTTATTTTTGCCAAATATTTATGCTTATCAACGCCCAACAGGCGCCCCCTGCTGGCAAATAAAACAACGCAATTACTGCCTAATGAAAAAATCTTTACAGTTTGACTGCAACTGGGGCATTGCGACCTAATCTTTAAGAACGCGACCTAACCCACAAACTTTTGATTAACACATTAAAAACTAGAAATATCTTTAAATGTATATATTATTATCAGATTCAAATCATACATGTATATGATATATATCTATATATATATATAATACATATATATATACAGATGAGTCATCGACAAGTAGCGCATAAATTTGACTTGTGCAAAGTTCTGGCCCAACTTTTACAGCTCTCATAAAATAACAATTTGTGGAATAATCAATTTTCTTATAGAGTTTATAAATGTGTACCAAAGGTGTTCATAAACATATTCTATCTATTTATACTACATATACATATAATCTTCATAGTTATATGATCTACTTTGATTTGTTTCAAACGCAAAGTTGGAACATATTCTAATAAGAAATTCGCATTAAATTGACATTATCCCTTTAATATACATTCATTTAAGAGACTTAAGGAATTAAAGAGAATAAAACAATACAAAAACTACTTATGCTTTATAGATAAAACATATATATTATATTCTATTCTCTGATATTCTAAACGGTCAATTAAAGCCTCTGTCTGACTTCATATGAGGTTGTAAATTAGTGTTGCTTTAAGATTGTGAATACAACCTAAAGACGGAATGAAAATATAGGCCATGTCCATTTTTATATATATACATATATGTTATATATATATACGAAGATTATTTGAATGTTTTTGTAGTTTTAAAATCTATTGAATTTACTTTATATTGGGTATAAGTATGGGGTGGTCCACGAAAGATTTGCGTTTTAAAATCGCTATAAAAAAACGACTATATATTTTTCAAAATCTATTTTTTTTAACCATTTCGTAAACCGCAAACCTTCTACTAAATATCTGACACATTGACAATGACATTCGAAATGTCAAAGTCAAAATTATCGATAGTTCAAAAAGCAAACGCTAGATGGGCCACCCTGTAGAAGCTCACATTCACTTGGTTAGACATGAATGAATACATAAGTTTATATATAAATATATATAAATATATATATATAACTGATCAAATTCGATATGCTAGTATATATAGCTGTGCTAAACCCTTTCTTAGTTGTCCTCAACCTCACTAGACTGTCCCACTTTAAAGTGACAGTAGAATATGGCACATTATTTGGCGATAAAGATAAAGTATATATATAATATAGTACATAAGTATATCTTATAGTTAAGTTGACTTTATCGGCAAGATATCTAAAATTAGGACACGATTTTATAAATTTTCCTCCTACTATATATATACACATGATAAGTACTAAACTATAGCAATTATATTCGCAAAATCTGTTCAGAAAGTAAGTAAAGAAATGGAATTTGATTCTAATAATATAGCTACAACTGACTAATCGCTTATCTATAGCTATATAGTAAGCGCATAGAAGAAACCTCTGCAATTGATAATAATTTAACACTTTTTATTTTTATTTATTTTTTTTGTTGTTTTTTGTTACTTTTTTTTTTCATTTGTAAAATGTAGTTTAAATTTATTACGATATACATTTGTTGTTGTTGTTGTTGTTCTTGATGTTTTAATGATCATATATATATATATATTTATATATGTATGCACTGCACTTAAACCTTAAATGATAAAAAAAAATGTACAATTTAATTAACTAGGATCTGTGGATCTGTATGATGTTTTCTTTTGCTTTTCTTTTGTAGCATTGATTTTCATTGGTTTTCTTTTGGATTTTTTTTATTGTTTCTGCAAATAGTTTGGCTACGAAATCTTCTATGCAATTCTCTTCTCTTTACTCACATTATTTTGTCTGCATTCTCTCTCTCTCACACTCACACACACACACACACACACATACACACACACACTTGCTATGGCCTCAGCTTAATTAGTTTCTAATTAGACTCTCGCTCTTGGTTTAAATAGTTAACATGACTTTATTTTTTTCCATTTGCTCTGTTTAAGGAGTGTGAGTGGAAGTGTGGGGAGTTTTGGGAAGATTGAAAAATTGGGCTTTTAATAACTGTAATTAGTGTTAGTTTAAGGTCTGAGAAATGTTTCGTATGTTGCATGTTAAACGCTTTCAAATGAATTATTAACAATGAGTTATGAGTTTATATTTGTTTCTGTCTTTGTCTTATATTCATTAGCTCTTTCCTTTTCTTAAATCATTTTCCCATTTTAAACACAAAAAAAAAATACATATATATATATATATATATTTAGTTAATTGCATAATTGTTAGCCGTGTGAACTGTACAAATAGCTAATAATTAATTATTGTTACATATATATATTTATAAATAAACTGTTAACTCTAAACAGTAATGCGACATGTTCATGCATGTTCAATTCATAAACTTTTCTCAACCGAAAGCATGCCAAACTGTGACAATTTCGCTTGCAACTCTTTATCTTGCACAGCTTCTTGCTTACACTCAATTGTTGCCAAGTTTGTTTCTTGCATACATTAAATTGTTGCACAGTTTTCTGTTGACAATTCTTAAACAGTTTGTTATTGTTCCTTTTCTATATATATATATATATAGTGTATTGTTAATATATATTTATATATATTAAGTTATTGAACAGTTTTTTCTTGCTTGCCTTACCACACAAGTTAAATTTATATGCATCAAAACTTGCAGCAATAGTTAAACTGTCAAGTGTGCTTTTTAATGCTACTTTTTTTACTTTACGATTTTGATAATGAATGCAATTTTTATATTAGAGACAAATTGAAGTTGCTTGCAGTAAGTTTCCTTTAAAAACTAAAACTGATTTTGTTTGCCATAATTCAAATCTGATTAATGCTTCAGGCATTTAATAATTGCATAGACTTTCGTTGAGCTAAGTCAACATTAGATATAGATATAGATATAGATATATATATATATATTTAAATATCAGTTTAGTATTTCATATTATTGACATTTATATGGCAAATAGTAGCCAAATTATAGCTTGAGTTAAACTTATTAAAACTTGCCCGTTTATTTCCATATACATTTTATTTCAGTTTCTGTTTGAATTCAATATATATATATACATATATATATATATGAATAGTATATAGACAACAATTAGCTAAAAACTTAAAAGTATTTAAAGTTCTTTTGCAATGCAAAAAGTAATTAAAATAAAATATTTCGCTTGCAATCTTTCGGTTGATCAAGAGCTTATGGAGCTGAAACATTTGATGAACTTTTGTTGCTTGCCACGTTCAGAGTGTGTGTTCCAGTTGTGCGTGTGTGTGTGTGTGTGTGTGTGTGTCTTGGGCTTTACTTTTTCTTTTTTTTTTTTCAATTGTTTAAAGTTGGCTATCTAAGTATAGAAACTGTAACGGTTTTTTTGTTGTTTATAATTGTTTTTTTTTATTATTATTATTATTATTATTATTTTCTCTTTCATTATTTTTAAATTCATTTATTTGCTCTTTGTTTTTGTTTTTTATTGTTTGTAATTTGTTGCTAGTTTTGTTTTTGTCCCCCTGCTTCTTCTTCTCTCTTATTACTGTATCTTTTGCTTTTTGCATTTTTCATTTTTATATTGTATTCCTTTACGTGTAGGCAGTGTTTTATATATTATTTATCAATCTTGTTTTTCTTTTTCTTTATCTTAATTATTTTTTTTTTGTATTTCCTTTTGTGTTTTTTTTTTCCGAACTCTTTTTAACTTAACCTCAAATTTTCTTTTCTTCATTTTGTTTTTCTTTGTTTTTTTTGTTTTTTTTTTTACATATCTTTTAAGTTTTTCTTTTTTAAATATGTTTTATTTTGTTTTCTGTTAAATTGAAAATGAATTTTTAATAAATTGACAAAATGAAACTAAAAAATTAAAAACAATTAGAAATTATATCAGAAACACAATAATCAATTCAATACAATCCAAGAGTTATTTTTTATAGTTATAATAATATATTTTAATCAATATATTATAATTAATATTTTTTGTATTTTCTTTTTATATTGTTTTTATTTTTGTTTTTTTTTAGCTAAATATTTGTTGCATCCTCTCTGTTTGTTTTGTTTTGTTATACTATAATTTTAGTTGGTTTTCGTTACGTTTTGTTTTTTTTGTTTTTAATATATATATATATATTTTTTTTTGTTGCTTTTCTTTTTTTAAAAAAAATAATTGCTTCTGAGGTATTTTCTTTTTTTCCTTTAATATAAATATGTTTTTTTTCTTTTTGTTTTCTTTTGTTTTTCATTTTATACACATAACCATTATAAGTAATTAGGTTTTAGTCGTTCTCGTTTTCAATAGTTTTTTTTTGTTTTTCTTAATGTTTTCTTTCTTATTTGTTTTTGTTGTAGTTGTCTTGTCTTTTTAAACAATTCAAAGCACCTTGTGATTATATTTGACATTGTATTTTCTTTTATTTTATTTTTCTCTTTTTTTTCCCTTTTATTTTTATTTGTATTTTTCTTTTTTTTGTATGTTTTGCAAATATCATGTTAAAGAACAAAAAATAATAGAAAGAAAGAAAGAAAGGAAGGAAGGAAGGAAGAAAACAAAACAATTGAAACATAATATAATCAAAGTAGTAACACATTAATTATAATTATAATTAGTTATTTAATTGTAATTATTACTTATAAATTGTACATAGTTTTTTTTTTTTTTTTTTTTGTTTCTTTTCTTCTTTTACACATTTTACTTTAAATCTCTTCTCTAATACATATATATATATATATTTTTATTTAAATTATATATATATATATTGTTTTCAATTTCATTTTTTGTTGTTTTTTTTTGTTTTTTATTATTTTCTTTGCTTTTGTTTTTATTTATTGTTGTTTGTGGCAGCGTTTAGCTTCTCAGTACGCGGGGCTTGTAACTTATTGTAGCTTCATTTATTTATTTTATTATTTTATTTTTATTTTTCATTTGTTTGCATTTCGTTTGGAAGTTTATTACAAAAGTGGGCGGGGCGGGCGCGTGCAATGTGCAAACAATAAATAAATAAAGAAAAAAAAAAGAAAAACAAATTAAATTTGCAGCAAAAACTGAAATAAAAAACAAACAACAACAAAATATAAAATATTATTTTTTTTTTTTGAAATAAATATATTGTAAATTTGCTATGCAACATGCGCTGCTGCTGCTTGGAAACCATTTTTTTTTTTTTTTTTTTTTTTTTAACTTTTAAATATTCAATTGTTATTTTATTATTATTATTATTATTATTATTATTAGCATTATTATTAACATTATTATTAGCATTAGCATTATCATTAATCGTATAGTTCTTCTTCTTGTTGTTGTTGTGAGGGGTTTAGTTTTAACTTTCATTATTTTGTCAATATACAGCAGAAAAGTTATTTGTGTTTTTGTTTTCTTTCATTATTTTAAACCAAAATCAACAAAAAAAAAAAAAAAAGAAAAAAAGCTCCATTACCCATAGAGTTTGTTGTATTAATTATAGTTTCTCTCAGTGTATATAAACCTTGTAAGTAGTCAAAATAAATCATTTGAACTTAAACTTTTCTTTTCCTCTCTTTCTCTTACTCTTTTTCTTACTCTTTTTTCTCACACAAGCTTCTTGCAGTTATACATTTACATATATATATATATATATGTGTGTGTGTGTGTATATATATATATATAAAAAATTTTAGATTTGTGTTTATATTAAAAAACAAAAAAAACTGGTTGGAAAAATAATTTGATAGAAAAAAAACAAAATGGTAAATAAGTCAAAGTGTACATTTGAACTAAATTTGTTGTAAAAACTTTATGCTTATATAATATATATATATATATATATATATAGAGGAAAATATATATATATATATGTGCATTTAAGAAAAAACAAAAAAAGAAGAAGAAACGTAATTTGTATATGTGGTAAGTGATAATTTTTACACGAACCGGTTACCGTATAATTTATAACCGTTAACCGTTAACCGTTAACCGGTACTGGAACAAACGCAACCAGTTAATTTTTCCAGTGTCTGTCTATGATCCTATATAGGTTTATATATATAATCAACTATAGTTATAGCAAATCTGTATATGCGTGTGTGTTTGTGTGTGTGTGTGTTGTATGTATTTAACTCTATTCAAAATAAAACGTTTACCGTAGCACGTTTAGCTCCCTTTCTCACTGTGTCTCCTTCTCTTTTGCTCTATGTCCGTTTCAATAGTTCCTACAATTCCATTCATTTTTTTTTTTAATTAATAAAAAAAAAAAAAAAAAAAAAACAATCAACACTGCGCCTCCTTTCGCTTCATTCCATTCTGGCTCCATCGCTTCCACATTTTTAGTTAATTATATGTATCCCTTTTTTTTTTAGTAACCTTAGACCATTGGCAGACCCTGCTGCACATCCATCATCTCATCCTGTGCTGGTGATGGACGCGGCGCAAATGTTTGCATATGATGCGGATGTGGATGCTGATGCTGTTGATGCTGATGTGGATGCTGATGCTGCTGATGCGGTGGCGTTGCCTTTCCAAACATTGTTGAACGTTGCATGGTCATAGGCACATTACCGCCCATATTTCCCATATTTCCCATATTACTCATATTTCCCATATTTCCCATATTTCCCATATTACCCATATTGCCCATATTAATATTGGCGGACGGAAACTGCAACCGATAGCTATTATCCGGATGCTGATGTTGTCTTGGTGTGCGTCTCGGTGAGCGCGCTGGCATACGATTAGCCCGATGCATTTCCTCTAATATTGATGGCGCTACGTAGGTGAAACCCTGTAATACAAATCAAATATATATATATAAAGATTAAAACAAAATGAAGAAATTAAAAATAAATACGTTAATGTGTTATATATAAAATGAAAGTTGTTAATTGATTTACTTAATCCTAAATTTCGTTTCTTTTTTTCTTTTCCTTTTCAACTTGTGCCTTCCTTCCTTCTGACCCACTTGGTTGATCATGTGTACAATTGAATTTGGTTCAGACATGCCTGTGATTTCCTCCATTGCATACTAATGCCCTTAGCCCAAATGGACGCCCGAAGAATTATGCAAGGTAACCACCACTGACCAAACAACCCACCGAACCCACCGTTCAACCAACCAACCAACCAACCAACCAACCAACAAACCAACAAACAAACAACCAACAACCGACAACTGACCCAACTGCCTATGTAACACATTTTGCATAATTTTCTTTTCATTCAGCGTGAAAGACACTAATTAAAATTTGACGAAATCCCCCAAAATCCAAAACTGTCATAAACCAAAAAAAAAAAGAAAAATAAACTAAGAATCATTTTAGCTATGCAGATACCCTGTAAAATATCAATACAAATTTAAAAATAAAAAAAACAATGGCCGTAAGTTAATCGCATAAATCAAAAGAATAAGCATATATCGATATAATAAGTAATAGTTCTGGCACGTCGCGATATTTTGTCTAACTATCGACAAATACGAAAAGAAAGGAACTAGTTCTATTGCAACGAAAAGGACATTAATGTTAAGCTCTTGCTATTTACAGTTTTTACAGGCTGATCGTATAACTATATATAACTATATATATATATATATATATATATATATATGAATATATCAATTTGAAGATTGTCTTTTTTTGTTTTGTATAGGGTATAAGTAAATAAACGTAATAAAATGATATAAAATAATAAAATATAATTAACTGGGTCGCTGTTGGCTGTCGCGTAAATTCATCCGGCACGCTGCTGGCGCAGTCGCAGCCGCAGTCGCAGTTGCAGTTGCCGTCACAGTCGCTATCGCACTGGCAGCGCTTCTTTAGAGAAGAAGCTGCAGTAATGCGTGAGGCATAAAAATTGTGTGGAATAAAACTGTACGTGATCGTAATGCCAATTGCCAATTGCCAGTACCCCGTCGTCGTTCCCCACCCTCACTATATTTTATGTGCTGATCCATATCATAATACAATACTATATACACAGCGCTGGCTGTTGACCTAGTAAAAGTTTTTTTTCTTTTTTATTATTGGGAGTGGGAGAGAAATCTTATATGATTGCATAAAGATGTTCTAATTCGATAAATAACTCATTGATTAGCATAATTAGCAAGTTAATGGCATGTGATTTAAACTGTTTGCAGTGCTTACAAAACTATTGGCAAGCAGTGTACATAAAACTGTATGTAATGCAGCACGTGTTTATCTTTTAGCTGTGTAGCCACCAATTTAACAATAGCTATAATAAATTATAGTATGTTTAGGCACTCAAGTAACACTCAACTTTAGCAAAATTGGCCAATAACAAAAGAAAGATATAATGAAGAAGAAACACACAAAAACAAAAGCTTAAAAGGGACGCCGCGGCTGAAAGCAAACTAAACGCACTTGCCGCAGCAATTTATAAACAAATGAACTTTACAATAAAAAAATATAATTTTTTTTTTCTCATAGGCCAAAGCCAGCGGCAGCAGCAGCAGCAGCAGCAGCAGCAGCAGCAGCAGCAGCAGCAGCGACTAAAAAACATACGATAAAGTAACGCTCTGTGTGATTTGGCCATGGCCAGAGCTCAGCTCAGTCACGTTTGTTGGCCAGTCTTAAAGTAACGCTCAAACTGTGCGCATTACAGCAGACGCAACGCCGAAAACAGATAGAAAGAAAAAACAAAGAAAAAAGAAGCAGGAGACGAAGAGAAGAAAAATCAAATCAACTTTCGTGCCGTGTAGAAAATTTTAAGCGGGCTAAACTCAATCCCAGCACCGGTTCCCCAGTTCCCCCCACCCCCCCGCGTCTCCTAATACACTTATTATAAGGCGCGCGCGCGCGCGTGCAGTCGTCGCCGCTGTCGTTGCCAACGCTGTCGGCGTCGTCGGCGTTGGAGAAAGGCTTTACGTTTGTTTGTTTTTGTTTTTTATATGTGCTAAAAAAAAAAAAAAAAAAAAACAATTCCCGACTCCAAAACTGTTTTGCATTCGTTTTGCATTCTTTTCACTTGTCCTAGCTGTGCGCAGCGGCAGACTTTTCAGGGCAATCTGGTTGCGCACACAAAAGAAGCCTTCCAAAATATAAAAATTAAAAAAATAAACTTAAACCAGTTCAAAAACAGCTTGCACTTACAACAAGAACAACAAAACAAAGATAACACAGCAGCAGCAGCAGCTGAGTAGCTAATAGAGAGGGAGAGAGAGAGAGGGAGAGCAAAAGTGGAAAAGAGCGGCTTAAGCACACGTGCAAAAAAAAAAAAAAGAAAAAAATTAAGAGCGCAGCGACAGCTACTGCGAATGCGTCAGCGTTGAAGTCGCGTGCCGTTAAATTAGGACAAGAATTGTAAACGCAGGGCAGCGCAGTCGCTGCGCAGTAGTAGCGTTTAGCCAAAATACAGTGCATGCCAAACTGCTGTCACTGCTGTCAAACTGCGTGTGCGGAAATAAATGCTTAAAACTGTGTGACATTGCATAATTTTAAGTAACTTACAGCAACAAAAATAAAATAAAATAAATAAAATAAAATAAAAATAAAAACAAAATTCAAAGAAATAACAACTTAAAGAGTTCGTAACAATAATAATAATAACAGAAAAACATGTGCAAGAAATTTATAATAAAAATTGGCAGAGTCGAATTGTGTGAAAACAACAACAACAACAACAACAACAACAACAACAACAGCCACAAACTTGTGGGAGCCGCAAAAATAAAAGCCCAACTTTGTTCGTCCATTGTAAATAAACAACAACAACAACAACAGCAACAGCAACCAAAATAAAAAAACTGCACCAAAAAAAAAAAGGAAAAAAAAGGAAAAGAAAAACGAAATTAGCAAACAACGTAGACTTTATATATTTTTTTCTTTCATTGTAAAATGTCCAAGTCGTCGCATATAAATTCACTCTCATTGCAGCGGCTGCTGCTGCTGCTGATAGCTGTGGTGGTGGCAACAACAGCAACAAATATACAACAGCAACAGCAAATGCTGCCAGCAACTGTTGCAATAGCAAGCACAACCAAAATAGCAACAAGACTTTTAAATGTAACTGATGGCAGCAGCATTTCTGCTGGCACTTTCATCGATAACAACAACAACAACAACAACAGCAACAACATTGAAGACTCAACTGCCTCCTTTGAGCAACAGCAACAGCAGCAACAGCAACAACAACAACAACAACAACAAACACTGCAGTATGCACAAATAACGGCATTAGATAAAGAAGTAGGTATGCATACGGTATCTATTAGCAGCAACCACAACAGCTACAACAACAACAACAACAACAACAACAACCAACCAACAACAACAACAACAACATGTCCAGTGAACAGCTGTAAAAGTGCATTTGCTATACCCTTTCCCCAATGGGTTAATACAACTTTGTGTTGCAGTTTAGCCAGCACAATTTGAATAGATTAAAGCTGCCTACTTTTAGCTTCAAGATGGTCATCGAATAGTTATCGATAACAATCAGTTATCGGTTTGCATTTAAGCCTCAGATCTATATAGACTTTCTTACAAATATGTTAAATTAGACAAAATTTGCTTGCCTATCGATAACACATATATCGATAACGAGTTCTGCTAAAATATCAAATTGAACTTAATTGTAATTTATTATTCTTTTTTTTTTTTTTATTTAAATTCTTAAAAATCGCTTTCATTTTGGCTTTAAAATTAAAGCTAGATTCTAACCGTATTAAACTATACGATAGATATGTTATCGTATATCGGTTTATCAAGTGTAGAGCAAACAAAGCTCGTTAAACATTTGCCATTTCTTTGTTTTGTTTTTATTTGTTTTGTTTTTTGCGTCTTCTATTTTGCTTTCTTTGTTTTTGTTTCTTGAAACTGAAGTGAAATTTTCAACATAATTTTGTTGGTTGACCGATGACGATGACCGATGACGATGACGATGACGATGACCTATGACGGACTTGATGTCTGCTATAGCACGGGCCAGTCATGTGCGTATTTATATGGAACAGCAGTAGTCACAAGCAACAACAACAACAACAACAACAAATAGAGCTTTTTTTTTTAGCCATTTAAATTTGCAAATTAGCCGCAACACAAAGAAATAATAATCAAGTGCGATGAGAAAAATAAAGGCTATTGGTACAAAGGGGGGATGGGTGGGGTTAGCAGGATGGTGGCAGACAGTTGGAGGGTGGTGTTGGTGGCAGGAAGGGCAACTAATGGTTGGTACGTTTACTTTTTGGGTGGCCATTTCAAGTGTGTGAAAGTGAAATTTATTACACCAAAAAATAAAATAAAAGAAAACGAACAAATTTAGAGCTAGGCATAAAGCAGATGCCGACCAATGCGCTTACATTTTGATTATAAAATGTCTATGTGTATGTATGTGTGTATGTGTATGTATATGTGTATGTATGTGTGTGTGTGTGTGTATGTGTTTGTTAAGTAATTGCCGAATTGCGTCCCAGAGCTAATTAAAAGTCAAGTTAATAGCGCGCTTTAATTTGTTTTTTTTTGGGCTTTTCTTTCTGCTCCCCTTTCCTTCTCCTCTCATTTCTACTCTTCTCATCTGTTTATCTTTATCTTTATCTTTGCATTTCTTGACTTTTCCTTTCTTTTTGTTTGTTTTCGTCTTCTTTCTTCTTCTTTTTTTTATCTGCCTATAGTTGAACGACTGATCAAGCAATGGGCACCAATTGTCTGGCTAGCGCCAGAGGAGAAATTTATGCCATTGGGCGTTGAGGAGTTTCTACAGCATGTACATCCCATGGATAAGGATCGTAGCTTTACCCCAGGCGTTTCATTTAGCGAGTATTCAACGAAATCTCATTTGGTAACTAATTCCGAGATGGAGGATTTGTTAAAAAATGAACAATCGTTCATCTATGGACGTAATCCGAATGAAGCACCTGTACCAATTTATGGTGTGATCACATTATGTCCATATGCTCCACCAGTGCCACCAACAACAGCACCAACGTCAACGCCAAGTCGTGCACCAGAACCAATGCTAGGATTACCACCATTGTTGGGAAGTACACGTGGTCCCTATATACCCGTTTCTATTGATCCCTTGGAAGAACGCAATGAAACAGTTCGACGTTCATCGCGTTTATTTCCATTTCCATTTCAACGTGTCCGACGTGAGGCCATCGCCATCAGCATGCCCGAATATGTGCCATTAAGTGATTATGACTTGGTCATGGGTGAGACACAATTGACTAATGCAAAATTGACAGAGACGGCAGCCACTGTGGAACAGCAGCCAGAGCTTGAAACAGAGCTAGAAAATGGTTTACCAGTCAACAACTTTATAGCCAATCTGGCGGATAATGTGAAATTTAGTGGTGGTGTCGACATGGAGGATAATCTTGAGGATAATAACATTGGTGAGCTGCCAACACATGAGAAGCATGGTATAAAGGGAGCACTACCTGGCTTCCATGTCACCTATTGGATGTTCTATCCATACAGTCAGGGCAAGACTATGTGCACCCTCAGTTTGGGACCACTGGGCCGCATACCCTTTCCGGCTGTCTATGGCTATTGTCTGGGCAATCGCCGGGACATTGGCAGCCATGTAGGTGACTGGGAGCATATGAGCCTGTATTTTAATGGCGATGCCGAGCCACAGGCTATGTACGTTTCGGCACACGATGCGGGCGCCTACTACAGTTACAATCGACTGACTGGCTCCTTTGAGTTTAGGCGCCAGGAGACGCGTAAGGGTATACTGCAGCGTCCCAATTTCCCCAAAACTGTCACAACATTCAAAAATCATCCGGTACTGTTTGCGGCAAGAGGTTCTCATGGCTTATGGACGGCGCCTGGTAAGCATCGATTCGTTAAAGTTGCCAGACTTTATGACATCAATGGCTTCGGCACGCCCTGGAACACTTGGAAGGCTGTGGACATTAGCTATAAGAATCTTAGATCTTATGGTATGCTTTCTAATCCATTATATATATATATATATATCTCTCTATCTCTATCTCGCTTTCGTAACAGGTCGCTCCCTGGTGCCAGAGTGGCTAACTTATCGTGGGAAATGGGGTAACCCGAAGAGCAAATGTCATCCCTTTCGACGCATTGGACTTAACTTTTGTGAATTCACCGATGGACCCACTGGCATACCCCTAAAGGAACCTCATTTTCAATGTGGTGCCGACTACCATTGATGACATAACCAGCTAATCCTAACCAGTTATCATAGCCTTTTAGCTTCATAAGTTTATATTAAGGAAAAAAACAACTGTATTTATTGTGAAAATCCCGCCCAAAACGTTTTCCCCGCAAAAACAAAAAAAAAAAAAAAAAACATTAAAAATGAAACCGGTAACTGTATATGGAGCTACTCTTCTATTTCGTGCCTCAACGAGTGGCAACAGCTGGAAGCATCTCAAGGTCATGGCATCTAATTCATGCATAAATCATGAGTTTACTTTAATGCCTTGGACAACCAACATTCCATTGACCTTTCCATATGACGATGCTAGCCATCAGAGCGAAGATTTCTAGCTGATCTTTAGCAGTATTGTATAACGACTCGATCTTAAACTACTTAAACTATATGTATCCATATTTTTGTACATGGAAAACTAGGATATTAAAGGATTATATCTACTCCTGTGTATGCAAGAGGAGATTGTCTTTGGTAGATCAACTTAATGGCAATAATTTCATTTCATTTCATAATATTGTTATAAGCTTCATAAGCTTTACGATTTTCATTTAGCTTAAACTCAACTCGCCACTTAAGTTACAGTTTAGCGCCAATTGGAAAGCTTAAGGGATTTTCTTTTTAAACGCTGCTAAGGCAAAAGCTTCAAATTGTATAATACCTTTATATAAATCGTATTTTATATGCTAAAACTGCCTCCCACTGTAAATCATAATTTTTATTAATATTATCTTTCTATTGGCGCCACCTATGAACAGGTAGCTGAAACACATTCAAGTTGCACTTGGCTTACAATTAAACGCAGGCAATTTCAGAACTTCATTATCATTTGATAGGTGAAAAGATATTCTAATCGTTGATTATAGTTATGGGAGCATTCTTAATATGAATCCCAGCTGGGTGTTGAATATTCTTTTATAGCTTATCTTAGGGATCTTTTATGGTGATTCATTGTGAAGATATTTAATATCTTTAAAAGTTGCTCTTTACTTTGGGACACAACTTATGCCTCAACTTATTGTGTTGCATATTGCTTATTAAACCTTCCATACGAGCTTTATATCTGTATATATATATTTTTTTTATATATATGTGTTCAATATACTTGCAAACTTATCTGAAGGTCAAAAGTTCTTTCTTTAAAGCTTATCGAAAAGTTAAATTGAATGTTAAGTTATCTATCTATATATAGTCTATATATATATATATATATATATGATATATAAATGTATATATCTGTGTACCTTATCTGTATAAAAGAGGATTTTGATTAGATTTGAAATTATGTTGAAACACTAACTACTAACTAAAATAAGCTATAGCCTCTTCTATGACAGTTAATATTTAGTTATAGAATAGTTCCTTTTTTGTAGAATTTAAATTAAAGGACACAACTGCAACTTACTTGGAATATTAAATTGGCACTTTCACTTAGCGTTGTATCATCTGGTGAATCGACGGGAATTTGTCTTGTGAATCTTGTATCAAACTGGGAGACATCATCTTCGCTTCGCTGTTGTTTAAAGAGAAATGTCGAAAAGCATAGAAAAAGAAAGTTTTAAAGGATGCAGGGCATAATGGATTTTGATGTTTACCAGCAAAGGTTTTATGGGTGGCTCTAGACGTCGGGCAACAACATCTTCCCAGATGACATGTTTAAAGAATGGATGTGATTGGACGGCCGCTGCATCTTCTATGCCACTGCCTAAACGTTGTGGCTCCTGTCGTTTCATTAGGCGACGCACCAAATCTCTGGCTTCGGGTGTGAGGTAGGCTGGTAGATTAAGCTTTGCTTTAAGTATGGTCTCAATAGTTTTCTTTCGATTTTCGGCGGTAAATGGTGGCTATATATATTTGAAAAAGAATTTCATTAATTATATTAATGAAATCATCAAATTCTTATAAATGGCACTTACCACACCCGTTAACATATCAAACATAAGTGCTCCTAGTGACCACCAATCAACGGCTTTGCCATGGCCACTTCTAGTTAGAATTTCAGGTGCCCTATAGAGAATAGAAAAAAAGGATTCAACTTCAGTTTATGGACATTATTTAAGGGTATATATATATATATATAAGATATTCAAGGACTATAGTAAAATGGCTTGGCAAGCGCGCACGCACATGTACTCAATGGTGCCGCAGAAGGTGTGGGTGACAATACCCTCTTGTATATGTTCCTTGCACAAACCAAAATCGGTTAGCTTCACATGTCCCTGTGCATCCAATAATATATTCTCTGGCTTTAAGTCTCGATAGATAATGCCCAATTTGTGTAAATGTCCCAAAGCCAATATAATTTCACTCAAATAGAAGCTAAAAGTAAATTAAATCATACGCATTAGTTTCAATAAAACATAAAGAGATTCAAAATTTATATGTACTTACCATGTAGTATCCTCAAGAAAGATGCCCTCACGTTCCAAATGCATAAATAGTTCACCACCACTAAGATACTCCAGTATCAGATATAGTTTACCGTCTGTTTGAAAGGCATAGACCAGTTCAACTATAAACGGATGCTATAGGGATGAATGATAAAGAGATAAGAATTCAATTAACTATATATAAGAGTATATAAGATTACCTTAACGGCCTCAAGTATATTACGTTCGGCACGCGTATGTGCCGTATCCTTTTGATTGGTCACTATGGATGCCTTTTTGAGCACCTTCATTGCAAAATATTTGTTAGCATCACGTCCAGCGGTTTTGCGCACCTAAAAATAACCAAAAAAGAAGAAAAGAAAAGAGTTAAGTAGATCTTCTAAGAAATTCTATGGATAAGGAGAGAGAGAGAGAGAGAGTGAGAGAAGTAGATTACCTGAAATACTTTGCCGTAGCCACCTTTGCCAAGCACTTTCTTAAGCTCAAAGTCCTTTGGGCCCAATTTGATTTTGCCTGGATTAACATTCTCCTCAGAGAGCTGTATGGTTTCCTGTCCCTCATTGCTATTGACGTCAAAATGATAAGGATTACAAGTAAAGGAGAGGAGGAGAAATTGAAAAGGGAGATACAAAAACAAAAAAAAAAACAAGCAAATTGAAGAGTTTTAATAATTAGTTTAGCAAGTGTATAGATTAGAATTTTGCTGTTGGCGTGGGAAATGGACAGCCCACGTGCTCTATAAATAAACCTATGTCATACACACACACACACACACACACACACACTTAGACAAGTCAATTGGCGCCCCCCAACAATCACTATATAACATTAGTTTCTAACCCAATCTATTCCTTTCAGCCCACCCAACACTTCATCCATTGCCATTGAGTGTTTGCACATGATGATGGGTTGGTGGAATTTCGATGGATGGATGGATAAATGGATGGCTGGCATATTGCCACTAGACACAGGAATATACAACAACAGAGAACAGCTTGTTGGTAGTCAATTGGCAGTTGTAAACACTTCTATATACAATAAACAATATGATACAAGGCGCCAGCAGCGGGCGAAGGTAGTGGAAATTTTAGTTGTTTTTTTGTTTTGTTGGAGGAGTTGTTGCGCTTATCAGTATGGTAGCTGTTGCCACAAGCGTCAGGTGCAACTTGATCAAGTGTATACATATATATACATATATATATATATATATATAAATGTGTCTGCGTACGTGTGCGTCTATGTTTGTGTTTGTGGCAACTGATACGTTGTGCTACACAGTTAAACCGTTTATAATCTGTAACCAGTTACTTATGTCTCTGTAAGTATTTGTATGTTTATGTATGGCCGTAAATAAAGGTATGGGAATTCCCAGCAAAACGTATCCTCAGCTGTTTTCTTGGAAAAATGTTATATATAATATATATATCCGAAATGAAAAACAAAAAACGAATGTGTCATCTTCCGCCAGCAACATAGTTTAGGCATTACTCACTCTGGATGTAGATGTATGCTCAATTCCGGTTCTAGATCAACCTGCAAGAGAAGAACAAGATGCAAAGAGAAATTAATGATAAATAATATAAAACAATACATATATATATATAAAATGCTGTCAATCAAGTGTAACAATCTTAGCTAGATTCGCTCTCCCTTAACTGGGCTTAAATGAATACAATTAATAATAAGAATATATCGATAACATTCAAAATACCGTTAAGTAACTTTATTCATTCATCCAAATAGACAAAGGTATGAGAATATATAGTATAAATCATATATCTATATCATATACCATCAAAATTGTTTTCTTTTTTCTGCCTTTTACACATATTAATTTGTTATTCGTTTTAGCTATTATTATTATTATTAATACTAACGGTATGAGTAATATGTTCGTGAATCAGTAAAAAAGAATAAGAAGAAGAAAATTGCAACATTAAGTTAATAGTTTTCAGTTAATTGATTCCTAGTAGAAAGCAGTCGAAAGATGTTTTTTTCTCAGTTAAAATTCTAACAACATTTCTGCTTATTATCGATAATAAAACTTTTCCCAATAATTTTCTATTAATAAACTTTTAATTGCTTATTTTGTTGATAAATAAATATTTAATTTAATTACAATAATTAACTGTAGGATAAGCTAGTGATAGTAAAGATAATAGTTGTTCGATAACAGATTGAATTACATAACAATTTATCGATAATAAACATTTAAAAATTAGTTCAATTACATAAGAATATATAACGTGGCATCACTGAGATCGGCTTATACTATATAATAGTATTTGATAAGGTTATTATCTATCTTTAAGTTCTTAATATAACCTATGACCTACTGTAGCAACTGTATCAACTGTAGCAACTGTAGCAAGTTATTGTTAACTGTTCTTTTAACGATCCCAGATGAAAGTTACTACTATTTGGCATAGGCAGCAAGTTTCGTAATGACTAAAAACATATAATTATTCTCTCTCAATATCTATCTCTGCGAATCTGTCTCTGTCACTCTTTTCTTCTTCTCTGTTTAGAGAAAGTGTTTGGGGCAGAGAAATCGTTAAATAAAAAAAAAAAAGCGGCAACGCCGACGCAGAATGAACCAAATGAAATTCCGTTTTTGCTGTTCGCCTTGGTTTGCTTTGCTTTGCTCTTTGATCATCTATATATATATGTGTGTGAATGCACCTATATATATATATATATTTGTATATAATAAGCAGACGAGACTTCTCCACACACATACACACACACATACATACACGCACACCTTCTGTTTAATGACAAACTAATTTTAGAACTCGGAACAATGCCAAATACTCTGCCGGCAAATTCTGCTAATGCTAATGCTAATGCTGCTGCTGCTGCTGCTGCTGTTGCTGTTGCTGCTGCTGCTAGCTCTGGTATTGTTTTTGTTGTTGCTATAACGATTGGGAATACTTGGAGACTTGCTAAAGGGCAGACTCCGGACTATTAATAATGGGAGCAGAGCGGAGGGCAACAAATAAATTAAGTATACAATGTTTTATTATTAAATTTAAATTTTGTATGCGGGCGGCCATTAAATCGATCAATTGATAATCGTTTGAAACTGATTCCAGTTGAACTGGAACTAACTAAAAAACTAGTTCAGTCTCGTCAATGCTTCAATGCTGGGGCGCCGAATTCCAATTAACAAATCCATCATAATTTCTAGTAACCACATTCCGAGGGCGTGTGCCCGCCCTCTACGCTTGCGTAAACCCCAAGTATTTATGACAAAAAAAAACTATATATATATACTATATATATGTATATATAAAGAGAGGTAAAAAATATATAACAATAAACGAGGAAAAACATTTACAATTTCAATTGCATTTTCAATTGCTAGAAAGAAAATAAAATAAACAACGACAACGCTGCACACGACGTCGATTGACTCAATTCTCAATTCTCAATTCTCAATTCAAAAGTCATTTGATCGGTTTCTTTCAATTTTATATATATATTTTTCTTCCTTTCTTTTTGTTACTTATTTTCATCTTATCAGCTGTATGTGACTATTTCTTTTTTTATTTTTTTTATTTTTTTGTGTTTTCTTTTCGTCTAATTTTATATTATTCGCTGATAAGAATTTTCATTCCTTTTTTTTTTTTTTTTAAGTGGGAGTTTAGCTTACAGCACAACGAATCAGTATTTCTTTATATATATATATTAAGTGTGGTGCGATTAATACCCAGTAGAAAATTCTTACATGAAAAACATAGTGAAAAAGTATACACCTTTTCATATAATAATAAAAATTGTTGAACTAATTTTATTTGATTACTTCTAAGCTCTTAATTTATTTCTAGAACATATATTTTAATAATAATTATTTAAGATATATTATCATCTTATCTTTTATCATTCTATTTATTAGTTAAGTTTATATTGCATTTCTGTAAAATAAATCATTTCACATTTCCAAGAAGACTTCTTATCATTACAGAGGCCATTCTTAGCGCATTTAGTCACGAATTCGTTCGACTGGGGTATTTTTTTTGTCTTTTCTTTTCTTTTTTTTTTTTTTTGTAACTCAAAAGTTGATACTGTGGAATGTGAATGTGTTTGAGTGCGTTGTATTATTCTTTTTAGAAGTGTGAGTAATTGATAAAGATTAGTTTGAAGGACATTTATTAGGTTTATATGGAGGAATATTAAGCAATCATATAGATGCAATGTTAAATTTGAAGAGCAAAAGCTGCGCTTTGGAAGGCGTTGAATAACCTGATGACGCCACAATACCACAACGCCACAACGCCACATACTTCCCCATCTTTGTTTTGTTGGGGGACTTTTGCGCAGCAGATAAGCAACGGAGTTCGGTTCGGCACTGTTTTGCCCCAAGTTGTTGAGAGGCAAAAACACAAAAAAAAAAAAAAAAAAAAACGCCGAATACGAATATTTGTGGCCAGCTGCGCCTTTCATGCCACAAACAAAAGCGTAGGTAAACAAAGGGGGGAAATCTTAAAAACAGATAATGACTGGTAAGGGTAGGGAGGTAAGGTAAGCAGGGGCGTGTGTAAAGAAAGAGAATAGGATGGAGAGTATAGGGGATGTGTTGCTGCGCAATATTTTATTTATATTACTTACATCGTCTAATTCAATCCTGTCATCGTCCGAATCTCGCGCCTTGTCGTCCTCGTGTAGCTCGAGATCGAAAACTTCACTTAGATCATTCACGTCCGCCATTTGTCGCTGTGGTTTATCGTCACTTTATGCTACACACACATACACACGCACACAGACACACATGCACACACACAGAGGCACAGTCGTCGCACAGACACAGGCACAAAAAAATAATATAATAAAAAAAAAATAACAGACACGCACACGCAAACGCACACGCACACTAACGCAAACACAGGCAAACACTTTTTTCTTTTTGTCTTTAGTTTGCTTTACTTTGACTTTGCTTTGCGTTTGCACTGAATTTGTTGCTTTTGCTTCTGTTTCTGCTTCTGTTTTCTGCTTGCGCTTGTGCTTCTGCTGGTGCTGCTGCTAAAACAATACGGAAGAGACAACCCAGCGAGACGAGACGAGATACAGACGCAGTTATTTGGCAAGGCTGCGAATGGACTTTTTGGTTTGTTGCCTATTCGATCAGTTTCGTTTGCTCCGAAGGTTATTTGTTTATTAGTTAATAGAATTTGTATGGAAACGGAGGCGCAGCAGCAGCAGCAGCAGCGGAGCGCCAATGCCACAGCCACACAATGCCAATACACACACACACGCAGACGGATACGCGACCATGTGACGCATACAGAGGCGCACGTTTTGTTTGAACACGTCCACGGAAATTAACACGACCGTTCACGTTATTAGCTTTAAATTAAATTAAAAATAATTTAATAATAATTAAAATGCACTTTTTCTTTGTTTGCAACCAGAACACGAGGTAAGTTGGGACAGCGATTGCACTTATGCGCTTATCGATACTGGCTATTATTCGAGCCTATCGAATCAAGAGCATCGAATTCTTCATATTAGATATCGAAAATCTTGTCTATCGATATATCTTGACATGACATGGTAACACTCCATATAAAATACGAGCAACACACACAAATATAAAAACACAATAGTTTATTTACTTCTTCGAGAGGCTAAAGTTCATTTCAAAAATTTAATTTTATATATATATATATATATATAAATATTTAATACATCTATAATAATAAACAAAAACAATATTTACCAATACATTATTTGGAAGAACAATTTTTATTATCGAGCAGCTGAATGATACCAGGAGTAGAGGTTAATCGATAATTTATAAATTCTCAGCTAGAATACCCACAATGCATCCCACGAGTCTAGTAAAGTCAGGCAAACCAAAGAAAAGGAACAATTATAACATATTAAAAAGTAGATATAAGTTTTTTAAAGATTATTTGAAACAAGACAAGTAAACAGTCTTGGTTTAAATAATTAATTTGCACTGGCACTACCTTCATTAGCGGTGAGTCCAGTGTGAAGAACCGGCAAAGATAACAAGACTGCAACAATAGGGACCGATGGCGCAACAGGAAGAGATGGACAGAACAGCTGTTGATGCATCTACTGCAGAAGAGATCCTTGACGAATATGGTCCAAATTTAAAATTACTTACATTGAACTCGCAGGTATCCGAGCTATTAACTATCATTCGCGATAAGTAAGTTGCCAGTCGTGAGTGAGGTGTTTGCACATGGTTTAAACTGTTTTAATGTTTCAATTCTTTACACAATAGAAATACATCTCGAAGTGATTTTAAATTTTATGCTGATCGGCTAATACGACTAGTAATCGAGGAATCTCTAAATCAGCTGCCATATACAGATTGCAATGTGGAAACTCCTACTGGCGCAGTTTATAATGGTCTGAAATATCGTTCAGGCAATTGCGGTGTCTCCATTATACGTTCCGGAGAAGCCATGGAACAGGGCTTGCGGGATTGCTGTCGTTCCATACGAATTGGAAAAATTTTAGTCGAATCAGATGCCAATACACACGAAGCTCGTGTGGTTTATGCACGTTTTCCAGATGATATTGGTAGTCGTCAAGTGTTGCTTATGTATCCCATTATGTCAACTGGAAATACAGTCCTGCAAGCTGTGAATGTTCTTAGAGAGCATGGTGTACCCGAGAAATGTATCATATTGTCGAATCTATTCTGCACGCCCATTGCTGCTCGCACCGTGGTGAATGCATTTCCAAAATTGAAGATTCTTACATCAGAACTACATCCGGTGGCGCCCAACCATTTTGGCCAGAAATACTTTGGTACTGATTAAAGTAGACCAGCTGTCAAAATACGAAAAGCACAAAAAAGAAGCAGCAGAAGACCGCAACAGCTCCATCTCAACTTGACAATTAAACTTTGCTTAGAATAAGAACTATGTTAAATTATTTTTATCATAGATTCTTACTAACGCAACTCCAATTTTCTCTTCCGCTTTAGATGATTCTTAAAATCGACGAGGAGCATCTCCCGACTACAGTTTGTAACTAAAACTCCTTTTTATACACGTTTTGTTTTTTATTTTAAGTCACAATAAAAGTGCGACTGTTTTAACTTAAGTAATTTAAAAACAGAATAAATATATATTATAAAATTATCACTTAGGAACTCATCTTGTAGTTAACCACTGTATCTACTTTCTGCAGGCCAGTTGAAAAGGAGCGCAGTTGTACTGCCTGTGCATTCTGTATAAATACAGCACCTGTTTCATCCCACTGTGCTGGAATCTCTGTATTTTGCAATGTGTGTATCATCACATCGAAGGTGCAAATGCAATCAAGCAATGGTAAATAGCTAACTGTTGCCGAAATCTGCCTCATAACATCCCGTATTTCATTTTGTATGCGGCTTAATTGCTTTGAAGATGTCCATTTGGTCATATCACTAGTATTGTTACCATCACCAAGTTCCGCTTGCATTTTAAAATCCCAACATTCCAGTACTTCTTTGGTATGAGCATTCGTTATGACCATTGATATTTTGTTTATCATATTTTTTGAAAGCCATTCTGTTAAGACACATAAATATAACGATTTGGGATTAAGGTGAAATGAATGATAAGCAATAAAGGTTATATACGCGTGCGCATTTAACACTTACCTTCAGTTTGGGTTAGGACATTTTCTAAAAAGCTAGTGATCTTCGGATCCTTAGACATTAGTATAGTTAACCCATATTGTTGGGTATTATCAAAATTTTCCGCTGGATAAATGCCACGTTGAAATAATATTGAATTGATGCCGTACTCTGTTAATTTTATAAACAAAGACAGGACGCCATTGTAAGTGCGCGCAATTTGTAAGCGTCAATCACATATTTTTGCAATTTACTTACTCAAATATTCAACAATTATTTGTGCCGATCCCTTCAGCGTAATGCAATTTTTAGTTGCTTGGCTTGTAGACATTTTTAATTATGATTAAATAACTTTTTTTAACAATTTATTGCTGATTTTTGTGAATAAAAGCCGCTCGTTTTTAAAGATGTATTGTTAGCTCCGCTTTGCCGAACTAGTTTCATTAATCGAATCCCTTGGCTGAATTATAAAAAATACAAGCCAACCGTTTGCAATAAAGATCGATAACAACAGTTCAAAGTCTGACTATCGAGCTACTAAAAAAATACCAAATCGTACTTGACTTGGTGCCCTTTTCAAAAATGGCTTAAAACAAAAAGTCAACTGAACTTTTCATATTTCTGTTTATTTTTACTATAATCATTTGACTTAAGCTTGAAATATATATTTTTAAATTTTATATATTCAACGAAAAATCCTACAGATCCTACAGAAACATTTTGAAATGCAAAGCTAAACCTATTTTAATAACTTTTATAAATGTTTTATATTAAAATATAACCCAAGCATCGTAAGATTTGAGCTCATTCATTGCTAAAAATGGGTTGCCAGTCTTAAATATTGATGTATCTCCTCTTACTCTGCAAAAGTTATTTGGTATTTCGTAAGAAAAACAAAATGAATAATTGCATCAAATACATATGAATTTTATTAGCAATCTATGAACTATAATCTAAGCATGAGATCCATTAACTCGATTTTGCAATATATGTATTTGTGTAATCTTTTATGTAGAATGAACGCTTATATTGTACTTCTTCTCATCCAACGATTGTGAGTACTTCCAAAGGCCATTTGATAGGTGGAACCTGTTAGATAAAATACAACAGAAAAGAACCAAACGTAGATATTTTTAGCTCGCACAATTTAAATTACCTAAAAAATATTACTTCAAGCAACCAAAAGTGGCTAAATTTTATTCCAGAACCTATTATAATTGTATGGAATGTAACAAAGGGATGCGAATCAACAAGTTAGGCATACAAATTGAAATAAAGAGAAATAACCAACCAAAACTATATATTTTTGTTTAATTTTAAACATTTTTGTATTTAATATATAAAATTTAAAGAAAGCTAAAAGCAAAAGAAGGAAAATAATTCAAAGCAATTTTTAATGTGAAGTATTTGCAAACTTTTAATGAAATTTTTTTTTTCTTACGCTTCAATATGTTTTTGTGTGTGTGTGTATGTGTGTGTGTTTTTTTCTGTTTGTTTTTGTTTTCATTTTAATTTTAAAATTAAACTTTACATGGTATTTTTGGTATAAATCTTTTAATAATTAAATTAAAAATTTTCACTTAATGTAATTTAACTAAATTTAAAAAAAAAATCTCTTCAATCCTATAATATATATAAGTACAAACTGTTTGTCAACATATACATTAAAAACCTTAATTTCAATTTATGTTAAATTTCAGAAAAAAAAATATTTTAGTTATATATATATATATATATATATATATATATATATATATAAACATACAATAGGAAAAAAATATATATAGTAATTCGAAATTAAGTAGCTATTAATGTAAGTGTGTAAGTGTATATATTTGTGCGTGTGTGTATGTATGTTTATATACGAGGTGTACTAAGTGTAAGATTTAAATTAATAATTTATAAAATACAAAATAAATTATGGTTAAGCATTTTTTTTAAGATTTTTTAAATATTTTTTTTTTTAACTTAGTTGAAATGTACACAAAATCTTATCGTGAACTATAATGAATATATATATATATATATATATATATATATATATATATATATATTTATGTATATATGTATATATACACGGGTTTATTACAAGTACTCAACTACGTTAACTCTCTTTCAGCTTCATATGAATATATATATATATATATATATACATATATATTTATACTATATATACATATATATATATACTCTATATAGCTAATATGTTATATGTATGTATTGTATGTCTATGGTACACAACAACAAAAGCGCAACAGTGTCAGTGTCAGGGTCAATCCGTATCTTATCTCATCTACCATTTCCTCATTTAATTTCATTTTATATGCTTTCTCTTTTTTTTTCTTATTGTTTTCTCTTTTTCTTTTTGTATAAATTTTCTCTTGCAATACAAGGTACTCTAAATAAATTTAAGTTTTCTTTTTCTAATTTTAAATTTTAGTTTAAAATTTTCAATAATTGTTATAATTTCATTTACAAAAAAAAAAATCTGTCACCGTGCACAAAACGCCAAATAGGAAAATTGTCAGTCGGCAACTAGGCAATGGATTCTTTTATTTTTGTGTTTGTTTTCAATTATGAATAACGTTTCTTTTAATTTAATAATTTTTATTATAATTATTAATTCTTGGTTTTTTTTGCTTTTTTTTTTTTGTAGTTGCAAAAGCAACGCTCACATGTTACAAGCACTTGTGAGAGTTACTTTATTTTGTGTGTGTTGTTTAATTTAAAAATTATTTTTTTTTTTTGTGTGGTGCAACAACTTGTTTAATTTTTTAAACATAATACTAAAAAATTACATTTGTCGGCGTTGGAGTGCAGGGAGTACTTTTGTTTGTTTTAATTTTGTTTTTTTTTTTTTGTATTTTGTTTTTTTTTTTTTTATTGGTATTTAAATAAAAATTCTATGCATAAAATAGTCATTATTTAAGGTATGTATTTGGCCGTAGATTGCAACAAAATATCTGTGAAGAGATTAAATCATAAATAAAAATTAAAAATTAATTCGTTTTTCTTGCGTTTTTTTTTTTGTTTTTTTTTTTTTATGATAATCAGCTCTGCCCTAATACCATTTCCAAAAGGGAATTACAAGCAAATAAATGGGGGGTATGTTCCAAAAAACGTTTTTTTCATGCATAATAAAATTATAATAATTAAAATTTATTTATTTTTTTGTTTTAAAACTGTAGCATCCTTTTGGAAACTGTATGCCAGCTAAGCTTTAAACGCTTTTGCGTGAAACAAAAAGAAAAAAAAAAAAAACAAAGAAACAAATAAAAAATATTTAAAAATATGAAAAAAAAATTTGAAATAAGGCATAAAAAAACCAAACGTATGAAAAAGAAAAAGAAGTGATAGACATAGAGAGAAAGAGAGATAAAAAAAACAAAAAATTAGTCAAATTATTAAATAAACAACCACCGGATATACATGTTTATATATATATAAAAATATATATATATATATATATATATATATATTTATATATTAAATAAGAAGAGTAGATGAAATTTGTTGTTTGTTCGATTGACTTGTTTGGTTTGTTTTGGTTTATTTTTTATGTATATATAATTTTATATATATATACATATTTTTTTTTTTTTTTTGGTGTTTTGGTTTGTCAAAATCTACAGCCAAAGTGTTAATAATGTTTCATAGAATAACAAGAAACTATAATAAAAAAATGTATTTAATAACTAAATTAATTGCAAGAAATAATTATTGTTATTTTAATGAAGTCTTATTATTATTATTATTACCATTATAGTTATTATTATTTATGTTGTTACTTCGCTTGGAGTATATTTTAAATTTATTTTTACTTTTGTGTTTTATATTGAATATATATTTTTTTTTGTATATATTTTTTTCTATTTATTTGCAAACTACAAAAAATATTTTGATCGAAAACAAAACAAAATTTCAGTTGTTTTTTTTTTTTTTTTTGTTTGTTTGTTGTGTGGGTGACTGTACTTTGGCGACAGCGTTAGCTGCTAGGGTTGCCATATGTTTGCAAAAAATATCTAACTTAAGAGAGCCTCTGTTTACAGTTACTGTTATTGTTATATTATCGTTATCGTTATCGTTATCGTTATTGTTATTGTTATCGTTATCGTAATAGTAGGTATCGTTATAGGTATCGTTATAGGTATTGGTGATTGGTATTTGTAGAACGTTAACCATATGAGTGTTCGACAAGTTTATTCAGTATTTGGTAGGTATCAGTGTTGTGTGTTTGTTGTGTGTGTATGTGTGTATGTGTGTGTGTGTGTGTGTGTTTTTTGTGTATATATATACGTATGTGTGTGTGTGTGTGGGTGTATGTGAGTCTTAAGTGAGTTACTTAATAATTTTGTTTTGTTTTTCGTGTGTGTGTAAATGGAAAATCAAAATTGTTTTAAACATTTACTTTGTTTTTGTTTTTTTTTGTTGTTTTTTTAAGAGATAAAAATTCCTATTTAAAAACTATATAAATATATATATATATATAGAGTTAAAATAAACCTTCTATAGCACCATTTGTTTTTATTCGCATTATTATATTATTATTATTATTTTTTTAGTATAATTATCTTTTAATAAACTTTAAAATTTCTTTTTAAATTTTTGCAACTTTCATTTAAATTTTTTTATTCATCGATTTTAGTACTTTACTTTCTATATAGTATAAGTATGTATGTAAAATAAAACATTTAACTTTTTTTTTTTAAATTAAGACGAAAAAAAAAAAAACACTTTTGTTTTGTTGTTGTTGTTGTTGTTGTTAGTTTAGTTTTTAAGACTTTGCTTTGTTTCTTTTTGGAATGTGTTTTCTAAGAACTTAAAGAAAATAAAAAAAAAAAAAAAAATTAAAGAAAAATTTCAAGTAGTTTCACGGTATCTAAATAGGCAGATACGGATAACACGCTAGTTGAGAATAACTGTTCTACGAATTATATATCCGATTCATAGTTTTGGTCATATATGCGTATATATATATGTTGTATATCGTGCGATTTCCATGCCGTTGTATACTGTATTTGTACTTTCTGTGTGTGTGTGTGTGTGTGTGTGTGTGTGTGTGAGTGTTTGTATATGTTTAACTGTACGTGTATGTATTGCTTTCGTTATGAACTATATTTGGTTTATTTGACATTCTAATGATTAAATGGATACTTGAGATATAGACAAATAAATATACTATGACCATTCTGTTTATACGAATACAAAATTTTTCTTTCTTTCCTTTTTTTTTTTTTTTTGTTTCAATTTCAATTCAAATTTAAAAAAAAAATATTTTTAATTTTTTTGTTTTTTTTTGTTTTTTTTTTTTTGTTTTAAGTTTGTATATATATGTATTTGATTTTGGATTTGGATTTGTGTATTTTGTATTTCGCGTTAACTCGATCTAAAACAATCGATGCTATAGAAGTGCCTATTTTAGCAGTAATAACCTCCATAATACTTGTCGCCACATTCGGGATTATTGCTGTACGTACTGTCTGGCACGGTAAATTCGCAACGCACGCCATAGAATCCATCCGGGCAACTGAAAGATTCGAAAAAAAAAAAAACAAAAACAAAAAATTTTATATATATTTATATATTATATATGTATGTGTATATGTAAATGAAGTGCATATGTATAAAATATATATAAACGAAGCATTAAGAAAAGTCTTAAGCAAATTAAGTACTATATACAGCGAAAACGAGTTGGCCATGAACTGCGTTCCGGCATTTCCCGCAAGGAAACAAATAAATAAAAAAAGTAAAATAATGGAAAAAAAAACACAATATTTAATTAACAATTTTCTTCATATTTTTTTTTTATTTTTTCTTTTTTTTTTCTGCAAAACGCTGGAAGACAGAGGCAGTCACACTCAATTTGGAAAGAAAATCAATTTTTACATTCCAAAGAAAAGTAATTGTACATATGATTAGACCTAAAGATACCTATTAAAGATGTAGTATATCCTTTAGAGCAATTAATGTTAAATGTATGATATATATATATATATATACTAAGTACAGCTATTACATTGCCAAGACAATCAGTTTTAAGAACCTTATCTCAAAGATACAATTTCATCTTCAGTTTGTGTACACCAGTCCTAAGTCTATACTCATTCAGAAGTTAGTTGAAAATTTAGCTTGCCTATGAAGTGTATATACCCTAAGGAAGCTATATGTAGAGGGTATATAAAGAGTACAATGCGCTTTTTTGGGCTGCCAATGGATTGAATTGAATTGAATTCGATTCGATTCGATACGTCTGCTGTACATATACGAGTCGATATATGCGTCTTGCATGCGAGTACACACAGTACTTGGATATTGTATAAAACGAGGCGCTGAAAGACATTATTCACATTGCACACACACGCACACACACACACACACACACACACACACACACACACATGTTCCAATACATGGAGCAATGTATATGAAATTGTGGAGTTCTCAAATCAAAAACCTAAAGTAAAGTAAAATTTCATGCGTTTTGTGTAATGCGATGCCAAAAAAAAAAAAAAAAATTAAGAAAAGAGAATAGTATTAACTCAGTTTCTCAAGTGCTTGTTTTGTATCTTTCTACAAAAGATTCTCTCTTTATATATATATATATATATATATATATATATATATATATATATATGCTTAATACTTAGTTATATTCAAATTTTATTTTATTTTTTTTTTTTTTGTTCGGGGTTTGTCTCTGACTGACTTTATCAGCTGTCACACGTTTTTATCACAGATGACGACGTCAGAGCCACTTGAGTTGGTATCAACTTGCAGGGGCGTCTTGCCTCTTGCTGCTTGCCTCTTGTGTCTTGCGTGTTGCATCTTGCGTTATAGTAAACAAAAAAACAAATTGCAGCTAAGTAACATATTGTATTCTGTTTATATACATACATATATATATATATATATATATTCTAGATTCTAAATTCTAGATTTTCCTTAAATAGTTACAACTATTATCAACACTATAACTACTATATAACTACTATTACTATGCTACTTACTTGCAGTAGTACTGAGACAGATCCGGTATCAGCATGCAGGTGCCGCCGTGAAAGCAAATATTCTCCTTACATGGATAACCATCGCTGCGAAGATCCGGTCGCGTGGTAATTGCTAAAAGACAGTTAAGTATATATATATATATATATATATTTATATGGAAAATTTTAAAGGAAAAAGTATATATAATTATGTTTAATACATAGTTATTTAAATAATTATTAATACTATTACTTATTGTGCAATATTTTATTCATAAATATAGGTTAACTTCGTAATAACAAAATGTAAACAAACAAAATAAAATAAAATGATAATTTTCTTTTAATATTTAATATTCAATATTTAATGTTTCATATTCAATATTTTGTATTTAATATTTAATATGTAATATTAAATAGTAAAAAAAAACTAGCTCTAAAAATATAATGATAATCTTTGGCAAAATAACTATTGAAACGAACTGTAGCAGCTGATAAATCTAGCAAATGTGTATACTATATATATATATATATATATAGAAAGAGCATAATTTACGTTTACAAGCAACATATATATATTTATATATATATATAAATATATATAGCTGGTCTCTAGGCTGATATATGCATGGATTGTCGCCTTCAAATGTGCCCATAAATTAGAAATGAATTGGAGCGGTCGCATTTTTTTATTATTTTTTTCATAATAAACACGACAGGTTGACAGACAGACATCAAAGTGAGCTTATATATATATATATATTTGTATATGTGTGTGTGTGTTTTTTTATGTATATAGTGTATGATCTTGAGGGTGTACTTACCTTGATAGGCATTGATCATAATGCGGCGCTTGTCAATGATTTTACTGACTTTATTCTTGGCGCGGCACTCGTATTTGCCCGCATCTGAGGAACTGTTAAAGGAGCGCACAATCAGCTCGGAACGTCTTCTGTTTAATCGTAAATTGTAAATCAAGAATATATATATATATATATATGTATATGTGTATGTGTATATATATATATATATGTTAGAAAATATATTGATTTGATAGATAAATTGTTTTTTGTGCTTACTTGTGATGCTTGAATTGATAAACATTTCGTTTACGATTTATCGATTTGTCGTCCTTGAACCAAGTAACCTTTGGTGGTGGCCTGCCCTCCACTCTGCATATGATCCGTAGCTCCTTGCCGTTCTCCATTGTCGCGTTGCTTGTTGTTATCGATTGTATCGACGTAATCGATGCGTTCTGTGCTGTAAAATAAAACATAAAACAACAAAAAACACACATTAGTCGATCATTATTCCAATATACTGTATTATATATATATATATATATATATATATATATATTACATAAAGTATATAGTGGGTGGTCGGGGAGATTTTCTTTGTTTATGCAAAAGCTAAAGGAAATTTTTAATGTTTTGGCGCTATAAACAAAAAATCGCATTAGAAATTATTGAAATTCTTTTAAAATTTTTTTTTTTTTTTTTTTACTATTTTTTCTTTATTTTTTTTTATTAATTTATCGTCTGCTCAAAACTGTTATATCTAATAAATCGTAAGTTGTTTATACTGTCTACTAAACATTAAACTTTAATATGAGCATAATATGACCTCATTCTCAAGTTTCAAACATAATTAACATGCAGCGTTTGTCTAGGGAAAAACTTAATGATTTTTGCAATCTTTCTAAAGAATGGAACAGTTTATAATCACTTTTGATATACATTCCAAAATATATACTCATATATCTAGTTCTTTATGATAACTAATAATTGTTGTTTAAATTTACAATCGAATAGATTGAATTTGTTGTTTTTATCATATTTTTACCCAAAGAGCAGATAATAGCATGGATTTTCCTTAGGGAAACCACTAAAGGGTTGATTTGATGATCTATTATTCTTTTATTAAACTTGATCGTATTATAACCTTTACTCTGTAATCCTATTCTCTGCCGAACTAAGCCACATTAGATTGCATCACTTAAAGGATTTACTCTTTTTGATGAAATCACGATCAAATCAATGAATTTCATCATGCCAAATGATCTTGATTAGAACACAACTTATTGATCAATATAATAGACTTTTAGACTACATAATTTCCACAGAAAAAATAATCTTCATTATAGTTTCATGTGATCTATTTTTCATATAATATTATACGATATAGTAAGAGATCTTTAAGCATGTAATAATGATCTACTTGATATCATAAATCTTAAATTATTATATTTTTAAGTGCTGGCTTTTTAAGTGATCTTAACCCAAAGCTAATGATCTTCACAGAAAACGATAATAATATGAACATATTAAAGATCAAAGCTTCACTCTACAACTATTAAAACTATATTCTACTATATATTTATCTATATTTATATATATTTATTGATTATCTAAAATCTATATACGTTTTTAAGCTTAAGCAGCGTAATTCTCTATTGATTAATTGGATATTTAGCAATTTCTCACGTGCTACGTTTGGTTAGGGGTTAAGTGATGTTTTTTATTTCTTTTGGCTTAAATTTAATTAAATAAATTTATTTGCAAATTGAAATAGAAGCTGCCTAATTAACGTATTTGCAATAGAAAATTACACATTGGCCAAACATTTAGTGGGTGCTGCCAAAAAGTCTCCTCCTTTCGCAACGATCGGCACTGAGTCATAAGTTGTGCGAGAATTTGGCAATGAAACGTATAATGATCAATGATCGAATGCCTCGACGGATGTCTAAATAACATGCCACGCCCACTGGCAATAATATAATTCATTTGCTTTAATTAGGCAACATATCACGTGTCTAAACCATAATATAATACATATTGTCTACAAAGTAAAAAATATATAGAATGCGTCTCTGAGAGCAGAAAATAGTCTGAGTATAAAGAGGATCCCCCCAATGGCACATGATCATATCTAGATTCTTACGAGTAATGAATGAATCATCTGCAACCATGTGAAACAATTGTTTCTATTTTTCTATTTAATTGTATATATATATATAATTAAATAGATCTATTTTAGTATATTTATATATATATATATATATTTCTATCTCTCTGTGCGGCAAACGTGCAATGCAATTTCTAGGATTATGCAAGGATTACGCATGCAAAATTTTCCAGAAAAGTCATAAAGGAAAATATACATGTACTAAGTATATATTATTTATCTGTTTTGCAATTTTGAATCTATTTATATTGCATATATATATATATATATATATCGCATATATATGCTAAATCAGTCGGAGAATTTGGTTTTTGATTTAATGCTTAGCAAATGATAATTTATGCGCCTTTCGCGTGGCCAAATTATAAGATATTATTTTTTTTGCAATCTATATATATATATATATATATATATAGGAAAAGATCTTTTTATATATATATATATATATATTCTATAATATGTTGTTACATATTAAAAGATAATTTATTGTTTATAATTTATGTTTTGGGCCAAACGCGACGCGGCCCATAAAACAGCATTTTAATTGTGCGCGTCACTTTCTCACGCTCCCAAATTGTTTTTTGGCTTTTCGTTGCCGCCTTCTGTTCTCTGTCTGTCTGTCTCTGTATTCTCAACTCTTCTCCCAACTGTGGAGTAGCTTCTATATTATACTATAGCATACCATATCATACCATAATATACCAACAAAAAAAAAAAAAACGATCATAATAAAACGGCAACTCACAAGTGGCTATGGACAGAAGGCGATTAAGAATTGAAGGCAGCACGCAAACAAGTTGACAATTGTCATGCCCAAAGAGTCAGTGGGAGTTTGTTGGTAACGGAGCGGCGGTGGTGTGGGGTGCAGTTAGGCGTTTAAATCCCCCTTCTGCTCTGTAAAGAAATAACCCGTCTGCACCACCTCAAACCCATCCATACCAACTGAGATTCAGCACGACAGTCGGTCGAAGCCTTTTCAAGTTATTTTTTTTCTTCTTTGCTTTGATTCACAATGAAATTCGAGGCGTAATAATAAGTTGGATCATTTTATTTGCGTGTGTGCGTTATATGTGTATATATATATATATTTTTATTATATATATATTTGTATTTTTTCTCCTTTATTATCATAATTTTATTAATTTTTTCTCTTGCGCTGAGTATAAACCTTTTTTTTTATTGTTTGAGTCATTTGTCATATTGTTTCATATCATTTCAGTTGAACTTAATTTAAACTAATTATGACTTAATTATGTGTTTATAAAGTAATTTTCATTCATATTAAATCATTCCACATAATCCATTTATCGTTTCTATATCCTTCTAGGATGCGTCATAGTATACTATATGTACAATTATCTATTAACAAATCAAAACTTTGACCAAATTTTCAGCTAATACAATATATTCTTTTCTTCGTTTCAATTGGGAATATTTTTGCTTTCAATGGAAATGTGCAAAATCGAAAAGTATTTAACATATAGAAATATTCATCTGAGATCCCATAAAGTATATATGTTCTTGATCAGGACGTTTAACCGAGTCGATCTAGCCATGTCAGTCTGTCAGTACCTCCGTCTGTATGACCGCTTGTTATTTGGAGACTAGAAGAGGTAAAGCAATTAACTTTGAAATCTATACAAATTTATCTTACATTTTTGAATATCCTCCCCCAACCCCCGCAGTACGAAAAATACGATTATTAAGCACAATTTTCAACCAAATGAATTTCTTTTTTGCACATATAATAATCAGAGCATTTTTGAGCTACGTTGTATATTTCATCGAGCTCAGCCAATAAAAAGCAACAACCTGAAGTTTATACTGGTAAAAAGAACAGTCCATATAAGAGCCATCAAGGTGTTAATTGCTGTTGTATAACAGGACGAATTTATAACTTCAATTGGAAATCAAAAAGGAGAGATTATAATTAAGAAGAATTAGCTAAAAAAATAGTAAGAAATATTGTCCAAAGCAGCAGAAGATTATTTTCATTAGAGCTAAGAGTATCCTTGTTAATATTACCCAAAGAAGTATATAATCAAATGATGAGAAGAAGGATATATATTTAGGAGAATGTTGCTAAAGGAAAATAGACAGAAAAACAAATTTAGTTTGAGCTGAAGATAGTTAGGTAATCTTTAAAGAGAAAGGACAAGAAGGTTTTTTTAAAAAAAAAATGGAAGCAATGAGGATGATTTTGATAATAAGCCCAGACTTCAATCTTTGACATAGCTATCGATATTTAATTGATAAGTAAACGATATATTACTAATCTGTTCTTAATTTTTCTGAGATACAAG
>JBAMBS010001346.1:215000-235000 GCA_037044455.1 Zygothrica quintamaculata
AGTGTTATTGTTACAGCATTTAAACGGCATAAACGATCATATATATATATATATATATAGTTAATGTATATATATTTTAGTTAATGGTTCGATGGCCTCAAGCAAATATTTATCGTTTTTTTTCTTTTTGGTATATTAAAAGTCCAATTGTTTGCCATAGATTAGATAATGTTACCAGCTACTGTAGTTCTCAGAAAAGTGTTTTAGTTCTTCACCTAACTGTCAACGCTTTGCACTTGTGTTTTGCATGTGAGAAAAACATTTGATTTTTGCACACAGAAAAAAATGTGAATTTTATTTTATTTAATTTGAATTTGATTTCTATTGATTCAATAGTTAATAATATATATTATTTTTTTTTTTATACTAGGAAGTAAAAGCCTTTCACTTATAGTTAAAGATTTATTCAATTATCTGAGCAACTCTGTTTTTATACACCAACCAAGATGGTAGCACCTGCTGTCAGCTAGCTGAGCAAGCAACTGTGACTCCTGTCTATAGAATCATAGAAAACACAAATAGAAGGAGCAATAGCAACAACCGCAACAACAACAACAAGTAAAACATCAACAACAACAAGCAAATTATGTTGTTCTAATGCCTTAAGCCAAAACCGGAAAGCTGAAAAATACAGACAAACTGATAGACAGACAGGCAGACAGACAGACAGATAGGCAGGCAGGCAGGCAGGCAGGCAGTGACTGAGGCAGGCAAATTGAACAAGTTGTCTAGTTGACTGTCTGTCCTACTGTCTGTCAGACTATTTGACTATCTGTTGGATGGTCGATAGAGCTAGCATGGGCCTGGGCACTGGCACTGCCACTGGCACTGTCACTGGCAGATGAATGGCCGGCACGTGTGGCCAAAATGTTCGCAATGAAATACGCCTTGAAGGCAATGTTGGCAGTACTAATAAAATAGAGAAAACAGCAACAGAAGGGAAATAGCAACAAGAACAACTTATATATTTATATATATATATATATGTATATATGTATATATATATGTTGATTGTCGCCCGTTGCGATCTGTCGATATTTCCATGTTTGTTTGGCGCATTCGCTTGTTGTTTATTTGCACGTTGCGTATACGCAATGTGATTTCCTTTGAAGCAACGGCCACACGCGCGACTTTCACGTTGCTGTTGCTGTTGCTGTTGCTGATGTTGCCGATTTCGATGTTGCTAATGTTGTTGTTTTTGTCGTTGTTATTGTTGATGCTGTTGATGTTGTCGTCGTCATTTGCTGTTACTGATTGCTGACAGACACAACAGGCAGCAACATTGCCAAATATAAAACAGTCTGCACTTCATATACATATACAGATACATATATATATGTATATATGTATATATATATATATATATATATATATATATATTTATTTGTATAGTTGGAAAAGACACGAGGAGTTTTGTGCAAATTTGCAATCACAGGTAGAACGAGCTAAGATCAGATCTAATCTGTAAAGGTCTTCGCCTGCTGTAAGATAAGCAAATCAAACGTATAATACACACACACACACACATACACACACACACATTCTCACTTTCTGTCTTATTCTTAGTGTGTGTGTGTGTGTGTGTGTGCTTTTCATATAAAATTGCTGGCACTTAGGCTACTTTTCGCTTTGAACTTCATCTCGATTTTTTACTCTTGCCTCCCATAGACAGATCCATTCATATGTATCATACTATATACTATATACTATATATATAATAAATATATATATATATAGATATATATATATATATATGTATATATATTTATAAGATTGCTTGCCACGTTTAATTAAGTCAAGTGACTGAAGATTGCTGCCCCATGCAACAGCAACAAGAGGCACAGTTTTTGCCTCTAAATGCCAAGATATTCAGCGCAGCTGCCTCCTTTTTTGCTACCTCTTAGGTAGCCACGCCTTCCCCACCCCCTCTCTGTCTCTCTCTCTCTCTGTCCCTTGCTCTGTTTTGGTTCAACACCCGTCACTGCCGGACTGCCCCTTACATTCATTTTGTATTTCTGTTTTTGTTTTTGTGATGGTTTTTGTTATTGTTTTTTTCTCATTTGCTTTGCCTTACGATCTGCGTGTATTTGTTTTCATTTGTTGTTGTTGTTGTTGTTGTTGTTTTTGTTGTTGATTTGCTTTGATTTGTTTTCCTTTGTTTGCCGACTTCGCTCTATTTTTTGCTGTGAGCTTGCAAATCTGTTTGCCCAGCTGTGATACGGCAGAGTATCAATATATCTATTAGTTACTTTAAGCTGCTTTACATCCAACATCCTTAGAGCAATTGCTCTTATCAGCAATTTGCTTATCAATAACTCAACTTTGGCGCGACACCTTGCAGACAACTCAACTGATTATGAATCATTATATTCTTAAATAGCTTATGCTACACTTGCTTAAATATAAATTATAATTATCTTATCTATATCAAATCAACTATAGCTTTTGGATACATGAAGAAAACTTACAGCTTCTCAGCAAGTCATTGCTAACATAGAGAGAAGCAAAGTTCAGTTACAATTCAAACATTTATATATATGTAGAATAAGAGTTAAAGTTATATACTTGTAAATATATATATAGCATTGTATAACTAGATCTGATTTTTGCTATATATAATCAACGGATTGATTATTGCATTAGAAACTGCGACTGGCAGCTGGCAACATTCAGTTTTGGTTAAGGTTTATGTTAAGGCAGGAAGTTCCTATGATTGTCTAAAGAATGTATATATATATATATATATATATATATATATATTTATTTAAGAATGTATATTTAGGTATATATATTTCAACTATATATAGCAGCAAACAGTAAGTGTTAAAGAAATGTTTGAAATGAAAAGTAAAATGAAAATAAATATAAAAAAAATTTGTCTAAAAAAATTCACATGGCCAAAAATTGCTTGGCAACAGGTTTGAATCATAACCTGCAGATTATATATATCATACATATATATATATATATATATATAAATATATATAAGAGGTAATCTGAGATGAAATCTTGAGCAAAGGCAAGACGCAGCTCATATGTTTTTGCCAGTTTATCTGAGTAAAACTGCAGAGAGGCAAGGGAAAGAGAAAGAGAATGTGGTAGAGGGACAGGCAGAGTGCGGCAGATAGGGAAAAGTATTATCAAAGTCAATGTGAGTGTGACGTTCATGCTGCAGCAAACAAACAAATAAACAAACAAAAGGGACAAACAAACACATAAACAAACAAACAAAAACTGACAAACTGACAGAATTCGACAAACAAAAACTGACAAAATGACAAACAAATGCAGCTTGCAAATTGATTTATAATTTCAAAACGCATTTTCAAAATAATAATAAAAAAATTAAAAAAAAAAGTTAATGACGTCATTACAAAATTGTAAATAATTAATTATAATTTATAACATGCAGCAGCAGCAGCAGCAGCAACTATTGCTGCTGCTGTTGGCAACTATCAAATGTTCTACAAATATTTGTTGATATTTTATGTAAATCCTGTTGATATTTTCATTCTAAGTAAATTTTTAGCTACTTAATTGTTATTGTTGTTGATCTTCGTCTTCTTCTTTCTAGTGTTTACTGTATAATTTTGGGGGCGTGTGAATGAATACAATGCGGCAGTGATAAAGCTGATAAAAGAGGACAAAAAATAAAACTGTTTTGCTTTGATTTTGCTGAAATTTTTTGGCGAGGGCTGCAGTAAATTGCAGAGACTTTAAGCCCAAAACTAAAGCAAAATAATAATGAAAATATATGCCAGATATAAGCCAGTTTTTCAATATATATATATATAATTGATAGCTATATATAATTAGCTAATTTTATATATAAAATTGTTCTTATAAATCGCTTTATATAAAGCAAAAATATTTAGCTCAAAAAGAGTTTAAAGAGCGTTGTGTATTATATATATTGTAGTTTGTTTAAATCAACTGATAATGGTTAGGAATATATATACAGCTGTTGAAAGCTTATTAATAATTAATAATATAATCATTTTTTAATACGTCTATAATGATGCTAGATTGATTCAAATCATTAGCTTAAATTCATTTGCTTCTGGCAAAAACTTAAGTTAAATTTTGGTACTTGATTTCTTGTACATTAAATCATTCATTTGATTCACTACAAATGAATGAATTTTATGAATTTGTTTCATTTCATTTGAACTTTATTTAAATTGTGACAATTGTATATTTGTTGCTTTGCAACATTTGCTTCACTTAAGCTGTGGCAGTTGCATGCAACGTTTCCAATTTGAATTTGTTGTCTGATTTGTTTTATATGAATCGTTTGAGTTGTATGATTCATATAAGCTATTATGATTCATTTGATATATATAATATAATTTGATTTATCTTAAATTTATTTCACTTATTCATTTACTATGATATCATTGAATTTATCTTATATTCATTCATTCATTTATTCATTTTGTATTCACTTTCATTTCTGGCAATGCTGCAGCCCTGTGAAAGATTGGCAACTAACTACGTCACTGGAGCACAAAAGATATGAATAATATTTATGTATCACATTCATATGAATATAAAGTAATACAAACACACACACACACACACACACACACACATACACACACAGAGCACACTCACCTTGGCTCTGACGACAGCGTGTGAAAATCTATAAGAAATTCAAATGTTTTTCTTCAAATTTTCTTAAGTAATTGAATATATTTAAGGTTGAAGGTTAAACAGCTGTTTCTTCGGTTATATATATACAATATATGTATATATATATATATATGTTATTAGTTTTTTTTTTAATTTTAGTTAAAGTTTGTAATTGGAATTGCTGCAAAAAATGCATTTTGTGGCACAATTTAAATGTCTGCGGCGTCTGCTGCTCATCACCTTTGACTGCAATTGTTGTTGCTGTTGTTGTTGTTGTTGTTGTGGTTGGCGCACAAAGCGCCTGATTGCTGATAGCCATCAGCAGCAGGCAACAGGCAGGCAGCAGCAGCAGCAGGAGCAACGACAACAACAACAACAACAACAACAACAATTGTTTGGCAATGACAGAGCGCACCTCCCAGACGGCTGTAAAGCAAACAAGCCATAATTAAGTTGCACTCGAGAAGGAGGAGCAGCTACTGGCCTCTGTCGGAGTGTTGAGTATTGAGTATCGAGTATTGAGTTGGGGAGTATGGAGTATGGAGTATCGAGTATTGAATTGTGGCTTAGTCGCTCACTAAGTCAGTGAGTCAGGGCAGTGTTCTGTGTCTGTGTTTGAGTTGTCTGTGTGTCTGTATCTGTGTGTTTGTTCGTCTGTGGCCGATGATCTTAATTCCATTTAAATCGATCAATTTCCACTGACGACATTATTTTTGCATACAGAACCCAAACCCAAACCCAAACCCAAACTCAAACTGAAAGCCAAAACCAAAGGTAAGCCCAAAGGCAAACCCAAATCCAGCCACAAGTCTGAACCTTAAGCTTAGTTACAATCGTAGCAGTCATCGTGTTGCCTCTTGGCCAGGTTTGAGTCAGCGACTCGCTGGCTTACTGGCTTACTGGCTTGCTGGCTTATTGGTTACGTGGGTGAGCTGCCAACAAGTGGAATGACTAAGCGTTCTACCCAGTGAGTGTCTCCGTGTGGCAGGGCAGGCGCATCTTATCGCCCAGTTGTAGATCGGGACTCGCCCTGCTGTTGTGCTCTATAAATAGCTCACAAGGCTGTTAACTTTGCCATAAGCCATGATCATTAACACTCACATAATGATGAACATACTCAACATCATCAACATCATCATCATCATCATTATCATCATCAGCATTTACTTATTTACTCTTTTTATTATTTATTTATTTATAATCTAGAGCAAGTCCATTGGAAAAAGACAAAACTGAATCAATAGCAATCCAAAAGCTCAAACCAAAACCAAACTTAACCCAATTTCCCGCATAAACGAATGACAGAGAGACAGAGAGAGGGAGATCGAGAGAGAGAGAGAGAGAGAGAGAGAGAGAGAGGGAAAGAGGAAGGGGAGAGACACGCCGCATAAGGAAAATGAGCACATTACAAGAAAACAAGAAAAACTGCAGAAAAGATAAAGAAAATGATAGAAAATAAAAATAAATAAATGGTGAAATGCTCTTTTGGCCATGTCTCACGTGTTGCTCCAACTCTTACCCAGATGATGATCAGCTTGGACACAAATTGTGGCACACTGAGACGCATCCTTTTAGGCTCAAGCCACAGCGGTGTTCGCTTTTGTTCTTAATCAGCGTGGGAAAATCCACTAAACGCGCCCAAAGTGCAACAACCAACAACAACAGCAACAACCAACAACAACAGCAACAACAACAATAAGTTTTACTTTTGGGGCAATAGAATGGGGCAGAGTCTTGTTTGGGTGTTGGGAGTTTGTTTTTGTTTCTTGTATGACCTTCAAGTGGTGCGGTTCACACCCACAGCAATAGTAGCAACAGCAACAGCGGCAACAGCAGCAACAACATTTGTAGTTAATGTTGTATTAAAAGCACCGCTAGGTGGCGCTGTCTAGTTGCAGCTGCAGCACCTGGCAACTATTAAATTTGGTGCATGTTCGCTGATTGAACACAAATGATACGGAAGTCGGTCGAAACCAAGTTAAAGCCAATGAGTAAAATTCTCACGCTTGGCCACTTGGATTACCCGCCAGATTACATGAAACGCGCCTACACAACAGCAGCAGCAGCAATAGGAACAGCAGCAGCAACAGTTGTAGCAACACAAACAACAACAACAGCAGCAACTAGCGACACCGACGAAGGCGCATAAATCAGCTGCTAGCCTAAGACAGAGACAGAGATACAAAACAGGCAACACACTGAGAAGGCGACAGACAGAGAGAGAAAGATATATAGAGAGAGAGAGAGAGAGAGCGAGGGAGAGAGGGAGAGAGGGACAGACAAGAGACAGGTAAAGCTGTAGCTATAGCCTGTAGCTGAAGTTGGATAGTGGGAAAAGCCGCCAGTTGTACGCATGCCAAAAGCGGCTTAAATGTCCAAAGTGGGCAACAACAACCAGCAGCCACCAAACAGCAACTAGCAACTAACAGCAGCCAGCAACAACTGTGAGTGGAAAATGTGAAAATGTGCAGTGAAAAGTCAGCTGGCCAAGTTCTGCTATGGGAAACTATTCCGACCAGTGCGCTTATAGCGTTTGCTAGACTATGAAAAATTAATCATACGCCCCATTAAACGGATGACGCAACCACAAAGTGTTGGCCTTTTTAGCCATGATTCGTGCGCTTTTTCCAACAAATTCGAAAGCACTCATCGAGACTTGTCAGAGTGATGTCTAGGCGTAGCACGCACCAAACCAATACACACACACATACATCTATATATATATATATATATATATATATATTTATATATATATATAGAGAGAGAGCAAATGCGTTGACTTCTTGGAAAATTGCGGCAATGTGCGCAAAAATAAATTTCTTTGACACGCCACATAAAATGTTGGCTGAGAGGCTGATGATGATTCCAGTTGAAACTCTGTGAAGAAGCGGCAACATAGCAACAACAACAACAACAACAACAACAACAACAACAACAACAACAACAACAACTTGCCTGCCACTTGGCTCTATATATCAATTCTATATATCAATTCTATATATAGATATATCTTTAGATATTGCATTGCCAAATTTTCAGTTTTTGTTTTTTTTTTCCCCCTTTAATGCATCCGCTTCTACTTTTTCTGTTGTTGTTGTTGTACCGCATTACTGTTTACTGTACTCTGATCTGTTATGATTTCAGCTATATCTTTTCTCTATATCTCTTTCTCTGTCTCTCTCTCTTGTGCAGTCTCTACCCTTTTCTGTGCTGTTTTGCCTGCTGAAATGTTTATCGCTCATATATTTTGTTGCCTGTCAGCCAATTGTTGTTTCTGTTGCTTCTTTTCCTTTTGTTGTTGTTTTTATCTTGTAATATTTACGATTATATTCATATTTTTTGGCCCAGAATTGCACTTATATTATATATGTATATATATTATATATTATATATCTTTTAAATGATCTGCAATATTTTGATTTTTACTTGAACTTTTTTAACGACTTCTTGGAAATGAATAAAAATTTTTTGCTTAATTTTGGCAGAGTTTTCTTTAAATTAAATTAAATTTAACCAAAGAAAAACTTAAATTAAAATTTATAAATGAAGTGTAATTAATTTTAATTATATAAAATATATATATATATATATATATTCATATTATTCATACTTTTATTATATATAATATACATATTGTTTTTTGATTTTACTGCAGAAATTTTCGTGGTGGAATTTTAAGAAACGTTTTGCTTTTTTTAAATTAAATTAAATTGTAGAAAAACTTGAATAATAATGTATAAATTAAGTACTATATAAATCTATTTTAGTTAAATTATATATAATAAATAATTGTATATATATTTATTGTATATATAATATATAAATTGTGATCTGTCTTCGGCGCTGCAACTAAAAATCAAAAGAAATTACGAATGTTTCAACAAAAGTCTTTAGCTTATAGCCGATTTTTATGGTAATCAAACTTATATATATAATATATATAAATATTTATTTTGTATATTATACAATGCTTCTTTTTTATTATATAGGATTAACATTCAAATTGAAAACTTGAGCCAAAAAAAAAAAAAGGCAAAAAATTTGTTGCTTTTCTTGGAAATTTTTTTTTTTATAGTTTTTAATGTTACTCAGAAAATGTTTCAATTATATTGCAGATTCTTATCGGATCTATAAGTTTTGGCAATATGTTAAATTTGTTTGCTTGTTTTTATCTATTTTGTGTTCAACAACAATTGAACATTGTTTTTTTTTGTTTTGTTTCTAAGAACTAGAAATCTTGCGCTGAATAAGTGCTTGCATTATGGGTATTCCCTTAAAGATGAGTTATTATTATTTACGCTTCAATAGTATACGTATATAAATACATGTTTGTGTGTGTGTGTGTGTGTGTGTATTTGTAATATATTAACGATGTGTTGAAAATGTGTTTTCTCCCCTTCAAAATTAAAAAGAAAAAATCCAAAAAAAGTCAAAAACAAACAAAAAAAATTTAAGAAAAATTCAAATTGCTTTGCTGTTAACCGTTAGAATGAATGTTATGGATGAATGAACTTTAATACCAATTCCGAAACCAATACCAATACCAATACCAATTCCGATTCCGATTTTGTTACTGATATTGATGCTGATTCCGATTCTAAGTCAGAATCTGATTTGGATTTGGATTTGTGCTTTTGTTTCTTGATTGCCCCTTTGTGTATGTGCCACACCCACTTTATGTATATATATCTATATATACTATAATATAATATGTTGCTCATGTGTGTGTGTGTGTGTGTGTGTGTGTTGTTGCCAGCTGCTTGCTACTAAACTGAACAACAACAACAGTAGCAACAACAGCAACAACAGCAACTTAAGCAACTTGTAGTACAGTTCGTCAATCAATTGACGCCCCAGAATAAAAACAACAACAAGAACAACAACAAATTAAAGAGTTCATTGCGAAAATATTGCTGCCATCATTATAAGAAATAAGTAACAACTACATTGCCCCTCCTCCCCACTCCCAGTCGTCGGCAACAGCCGCCTTTACGCCTACTTTATGCGTACAGACATAAGCAAAATAAATAAATAAAGTGCCAAACTACAGATTACAACATTTGTGATGTTTATTAATACGAAATTAAGTAGCCACCATGTAAAAAAAAGCAACAACAACAACAACAACAGCAGCAGCAGCAGCAGCAGCAACAATAACAAACAACAACAACAAAAGAAACCCGCCAAGGTGTTTTCTACTTAATATTTTTGTTTCTTTCTTTTTCGGGTTGATTGGGTGGGCCTCCGCACTGCAATGCATTTGGTCTGGGGGTTAGAGGTTGTAGCCTTATGGTTGGGGTATTTGCTGTAAGTGTGCGGGTAGCAGGGGAAGGTAGTTGGAGGGGGGGGGGGTGGCTGGAGGGGTGGGACCTCAAGTAGCGCTTTCATCTTTTTGTAATTAGGTGCGCGCAGAGACTGATAGATGATAGCTCGATGGATAGATACAGATTGCATATTGAATACTTTTTTCCCCATATGTGTTTGACTGTATATATATATATATATATATATATATATATAACAGAGCATAAGAAAGATGAAAATTAAAGCAACATCCTAAAAAACTATGTATATATATATGTGTGTGTGTGTGTTTACATAGCGTAATGCCGGCAGTAGCATTTTATAGTGAATCATGAAGTAACTTAAGCTGTTTACGACATATCGATTAATTATCGATTTATTAACTGTAATAACTTACTATATATGTTTGTATAAATATATATATATATATATATAAATATATACATACAAATAAAATATTTACTCTATATATGTTAGAGGGAAACAATCTAATGAAAGCATCAGTTTGTTTAATGGAAACTCTTATACTATCAAATATAATAGTATAAGTGTTATATAAATAATTATTATATATGCAGATATGTTATATTTATATGTATATCTATGTATATAAATTCTCTTTAATATTTTATTCAAATATCTTTATATCTTTATTGAATTTTATCTGAAGACTAGGACAGAATTGCAAGGCTTCCAAAGCCTAGTTTTAGAGAGTTGTATAAGATCTCTATTAAATACTATAAAGTCTTATAATAGCACATTAAGTTAACAGTTACTGTGTGTATATAAAATATATATTTTAATTAGGATCATCTAGAACTTTTTATATATATATTTGTAAAGTTTCTATAAGCATTTCTATCGAGCTACAAGAAGAGATATTAAAACGTTTGTGTAGCCAAGCAATTCTACAGCTTTTACAGAGAATATGCATAAGCTATCAATTTATATCAAAATAACTGATATTATGGGAACATATAATATATATATAGTTAGTTATAGTTTAATTCTTATAACCTCTTATTAGTAATTATTTGTTTTTAATTGAAATGCAAGCTGAAATTATAGCAATATTTTTCTTAACTTTAAAGCTCATATTATGATCTTAAAGGATCTTATAGAAAGCATATAAATTAAGCTTTGATCAGTTCTTGAAAGCTCTCATAAAGCATGAGGGTATTAAAACTTCGATCTGTTATACTTTATATTATTTTATTTGGTTGAGTTTCTTTTTTTCGCTTTTCTTTAGAGAACGCCAGAGGCAGCAGCCGTCGACCAACAGCTGTCAATATACGTGTAGACACACACACACACACACACATAGGCACACATATTGAATGGTTAATTTTTTTTCTCTTTTTTTTTTGATTATTGTAGTCTTTTGTGGTTGAGTTGGTGGATTTTATTTGCGGCCAAGTCGGCGGGGGCGTTTATAATTAATTGTAATTGTCGTTGAGAGATTAATTTGGTTGCGCTTCAATGGCGCTTCATTGTCGGCCATTGGGCGTTTGTGTGGTGCGTTAGAGTGGGGTGCAAGGGGCAAGTGGGAGGGGGAAATCAATTTTATATAGTTTATACTCTTTGTATCTTTGTTGTTGTTTTGTTTTTGGGCATTTTATGTTTGTTCTTTCTTTTTAGTTGTTTTTCAGTATTTTCAGACATAAATGTATATTTTATGCTGCGAAAAGTGCAATCAAGTGGTTTGTTGTGCAGCACCGAAGGGGGCTTGGCCTAGGGGGCAATCTTCAAAGGGGCTTACTTGTAGGAGTAGGAGAAAGACTTATGTTATGCGTAGGGGAGGAGATAGTAGCATAGCTAGGGGTAGAGGGTAAGAAGGGGGGAATGGAATGATGGCGATGGCGCGCGCCGTCTATGTCGGCCCATTGAAATGGAGCATAAAAACTGTGGCTATAAATAAGACCCTGTAGGAACTGTTTTCGTTATGCATATGTCTGCGTGCGTGTGCGTGTGTGTGTGTGTGTGTTTACGTATGTATATATGTGTGTGTGTGTATATGTTTCTTATAGTTGAAGTAAGTGAAACAGTGAAAATCAAATTCAATAGTTGCTGCTGCCGAACATTTCCGCAGATCAAAGTCACAGCTTGACAATTTCTATGGAAAGAGGCAGCGCAGCTGGCCGTTAGGCAGGTCGCTGCTGCTAATTGCTTTTATATCAATATCAATTCATATACGCTGATAACAAATTGCAGTCTGCCCTTACAGTTCTCTCTCTCTCTCTCCCTCTGTCTCTCTCTTTCTGTGTGTGTTTGTGTGTAGCATATGAAGAAGCTACAACAATTTGTATTTTTCAACACCTATAATTGCTTAGGGGCATCTTTCGCACAATCTCCATCTGATAATTATCAACAGAAGCAGCAGCAGCAGCAGCATTAGCAGCAAGAGTAGCAGCATCAGCAGCAGAAACAGTAACGGTAGCAGCAACTGTTGCAGTCATTGCTGATTGATATGCAAAAAGAATCAGCAGCAATCTAAGCAAATAAATAGCTGGATTATACATATACATTTACACACACACACACATCTATAAATATATATATATATAGCATATATAGTATATATATGTTTGATTTTTGTTTAATGCTGGCGGCCTCTACCGTTCGCTTTTTGCGCAATCTTTCGTTGGGCGCCGCTCGAGCAACTCGGCGCTGTGACTGCTGCAGGCCCTTTGATCTCTTGCCTGCTATTTTTTATTGTATGTGTGTGTGTGTGTGTGTAGCGGTGTGTGTGTATGTTTTTTTTTCTTTTTATTTTGGCCAACATGGCGCCATATGTTACTGTTGTTGCTGCTGCTGCTGCTGCTGCAGCTCTAATTAGGCACACTTTATACAGGGCATAGAAGATTGTTGGAGGGTTCTCTCACTCACTCGCTCACTCACTCACTCATTCGCTCACTCACTCATTCAGTCAGTCAGTCAGTCACTTCCCCTGCGGCCTTTAACGTCAGCGTCTGTCAGCGATGTCGTCTGCGCTGTTGTTGTTGTTGCTGCTGTTGCTGCTGCTGTGGATGTTGCTGCTGTTGTTGTTGGTTTTAAAAATAAATTGCACATAAATTTATGAAACATGAAAGATTTCAAATAAATATTTCGTCATTTTGTCATATCCCAAAACCATAAGAGGGGCATACCGAGCGACTAAACTAAAGCACTCCAACAACAACAATTCTCCCCTCTATCACCTTTCCCCCCTTTTTTCCCATATCCCCCCCTCCACACACAAACATACTTTACATAGACGCCGTTGCCTTTGAGTTACATTTAATTAGTTTTTCAACTTGTGGCAAATGCTCAGAATAACAAAAAAATGTTGCAGCTAATCATGGGAAACACCAATTCTATGGAACGTCCTATATATATATATATATATATATATATATATAACAGTTATACATACATACACAAATATTTCTATATATATATATATATGTGTGTGTGTGTGTTTGCTTGTGGCACTTAGCTGCAATTTAAAATGCGATGCCAAAAAATTATATAGTAAAATATTTTGTTGGTCTACTGACAACAACAGCAGCAGCAACAACAACAAGAGCAACAGGAAGCGCCATAAACAAACACAAGACTTATATATATATAATATATATATATATATATAATTTATATTCATACTGACAGTGTACAACTCGTAGTTATAACAACAACTAATTGCCAATGACATATAAACAATCGCTGGCAACAAGTTGTTCGAACAACAACCGTTTTGGCCAAGTGCAACGGCAACAACTGAGTCCAACAACAACAACAATAACATATATATATATATATATATATATATATACATGTATATATGTGTGTGTATAATAATAAAACTTGGCTCGATTGTCTGGCCGGCCAGTCTGTCACTCTGCCACAGTGCCACTCTCTGCCAATGCCTGGCAATCATCATCATTAGCCACGGCCATTTTTGGGTAAATAGTGCAACCCTCTTTGCATAATAATGTGGACAAGGTGCGCATTTGGTGAAAAGCGCGCAACATGCAACATTTTTGTGTCTAAATAAAGATGCGATGTCGTTTCACAGCAACAACAACAAACAACAAACAACAAGCAACAGCAACAGTAACAATAACAGCAGAAAACAGTGACAATAACAACTTTTGGTTACAGCCTGTTTGACTACCAACCCGGTAGTGGGTTGTGTGTATTTAATACTCTATTTACAGTACAATACATACTAATCGATAACAATATCGATATGTTTGCAAGCATAATTTATGTCGTTTAACTATTATATAGATCAGACAACTTTTTAATATCAATTTTCATAAGCTAAGAACTTCTCTAACTAATGCAGGACTAGCAATTGAATGGTAGCATAACTTATCGATAACAACATTTATCGATATGTGAGCTTATTAAGCAACAGTTTTGCATAGTAAAATTAAGTGCTAAAGAGCTTCCTTCTTTATAAAAAATATAATATAGTTTGGCTATAAAGAAGATATACTTATAGATAAATAGATATAAATATATATCGTTAGATATATAGGTATATGATACATTAATTCAGTTCTGATATCGATAATTGTAAATTTGATATATACATATATATATATATATATATATATATATATATTATATATATATATATATAAATCAAATAAACTGCTGTTATAACTTAATAATAAGTTGAAAAGTTTTTATTGTTGGATTAACTAATCTAATGGATAAGTATTGAAAAAACTTATAGTTCAGATTGATTATTAATATTATAAAATAAATTGTTATTGTTAATAAATTATAAAGAACAACTTTTCAATGTGATAACAGTAACAGTAATTTACTTAATGTGCACATTTAGTTAGTTATCGTTCTAAATTACGCTTAATCGTATTATGGCATATTACGTATACGTCACATGGAACCATTTCAACGCTTGCCAACACGTCATCAGCGTAAAGTTCGCTGCGTGAAATATATCTGCCTGTATATATACATATATATATATATATATATACATATGTATGTATAGGCAAAATTGTTATAAACATGTGCCACTTATCTTATACAATATATATATATCTATATGTATAAAGAGAGAAGTAGAGAGATAAGTGATGCCAACAAGGCTTTCTCCTATCAGTTGATCAGCCGAGCCACCATCTTTGTCTCTATCTCTATCTCTATCTCTATCTCTATCTCTATCTCTATCTCTATCTCTATCTCTATCTCTATCTCTATCTCTATCTCTATCTCTATCTCTATCTCTATCTCTATCTCTATCTCTATCTCTATCTCTATCTCTATCTCTATCTCTATCTCTATCTCTATCTCTATCTCTATCTCTATCTCTATCTCTATCTCTATCTCTATCTCTATCTCTATCTCTATCTCTATCTCTATCTCTATCTCTATCTCTATCTCTATCTCTATCTCTATCTCTATCTCTATCTCTATCTCTATCTCTATCTCTATCTCTATCTCTATCTCTATCTCTATCTCTATCTCTATCTCTATCTCTATTTCTATCTCTATCTCTATCTCTATCTCTATCTCTATCTCTATCTCTATCTCTATCTCTATCTCTATCTCTATCTCTATCTCCATCTCTATCTCTATCTCTATCTCTATCTCTATCTCTATCTCTATCTCTATCTCTATCTCTATCTCTATCTCTATCTCTATCTCTATCTCTATCTCTATCTCTATCTCTATCTCTATCTCTATCTCTATCTCTATCTCTCTATCTCTATCTCTATCTCTATCTCTATCTCTATCTCTATCTCTATCTCTATCTCTATCTCTATCTCTATCTCTATCTCTATCTCTATCTCTATCTCTATCTCTATCTCTATCTCTATCTCTATCTCTATCTCTATCTCTATCTCTATCTCTATCTCTATCTCTATCTCTATCTCTATCTCTATCTCTATCTCTATCTCTATCTCTATCTCTATCTCTATCTCTATCTCTATCTCTATCTCTATCTCTATCTCTATCTCTATCTCTATCTCTATCTCTATCTCTATCTCTATCTCTATCTCTATCTCTATCTCTATCTCTATCTCTATCTCTATCTCTATCTCTATCTCTATCTCTATCTCTATCTCTATCTCTATCTCTATCTCTATCTCTATCTCTATCTCTATCTCTATCTCTATCTCTATCTCTATCTCTATCTCTATCTCTATCTCTATCTCTATCTCTATCTCTATCTCTATCTCTATCTCTATCTCTATCTCTATCTCTATCTCTATCTCTATCTCTATCTCTATCTCTATCTCTATCTCTATCTCTATCTCTATCTCTATCTCTATCTCTATCTCTATCTCTATCTCTATCTCTATCTCTATCTCTATCTCTATCTCTATCTCTATCTCTATCTCTATCTCTATCTCTATCTCTATCTCTATCTCTATCTCTATCTCTATCGCTATCTCAATCTGTAGCTCTAGCTCAAATTGAATCTAAGTGGTTTGTCTTATGTTTTATCATCATCATCATTGTCCCTTTTACTCTTGTCCCTGCCAGTTGCCTGTCTCTCACACGCTGCTCATTTGCAGTCACATCAGTGACGACAGGCGTTCCGACAGACAGTCGAGCAATGGCCCCGTACAAATTCAAAAAAAAAAGAAAACTTTAAATTTTTTTGTCATAGACTGTCGCAGATTTATAATGGGGCGCCCAAAACGTAAACCCCAAAAACCCAAAACCAAAAAAACCATAAAAAAATATATATAACAAAATTCAAAAAACAAAAAAAAAGCAAAAATAAAAAAACCTTTGAAAAAAATGTAACAGCAACGTAAACGACACTAAGAAAATTACTTGACCGGCTTGCGGCTTGCTTTAAAGTTGTTTCTCTTTTCTTTTTTTTTTTTTACTTTTTTGCAGGGGGTACCCCTGTATACCTCTATTATGCTCTCTTTTGCTATATATATATATATATATATATATATATATAGGTATGTAACTATCTCTTTCTCAGTTTGGTGGCATCATTAAAATGTACAGAGGAGCTCACAATTTTTATAAATTTATTTCATACGCAGCGTGGGAATTGCCCGTCAATTGTTTAAAAGGCGCCAAACAGTCACCAAAAAAATAAAATAAAAATTGTTGGTATTGTTGTTGTTATTATTGTTATTATTGTTGCTACTTTTGCGCATTATAAACGCATTAACTAATGTTGGAATTATAAGACGCCGCGACGCATAAATAAACAATTAAAAATTGTTGTTAAGATGGAAACACGACAAAAAAAACCAAAAAAAAAGCAAACAAAACACACAAAAAGTGTCGATAAATGTCGCAGACTGAAAACTATATATTTTTTTTTAATTTTAAAATTTTATTTTGTTAATTTTTTTCTTTATTTTTTTCGTTTATTTCTATTTTTAGTCTCTTTGCCTTTTTAAAAAAGAAAAAAAGGAAGCTAATGGATTTGTGGAAAATCGATATGTGTGCAACAGGTTGTAATAAACATCTGACACCCCACAAATTATATATATTCTTGATCAGGACAGCTAGTTGAGTCGATCTGGCCATGTCCGTGTGTCTGTCCTTCCGTCTGTCCCTCCGTATGAGACTCTAAGAGCCAGAGCAACCAAATTTGGAATCTCGATTCTTCTTCTTGTGATAATAAGTAGATCATTATTGATGTGTGTATGTGTGTGTGTATGACTGTTAAGTGGGCAAATGGGTACTCCTAGTCGGGTACACTCAATTTTCTTACTTATGTTTTTCCTTTTTTTTTTTTGATAAGTTTCAATTTGTGGGCAGTGACAGTTGACAAAATGCCAAAAGTGTCTATAAATTTTTGTTGGCAACAGCAGTCCGAACACTAAAAACTAAAAACTATGCAAAAACTGGACAAATACTAAGTATAAATGTATAAGTCTGTGTATGTGTGTGTGTATGTGTGTGTGTGTATCTGTGCACACAACAAATTGTCATTAAATTGTTATGAGTATTGAGTGAAATGAGCAGTAAGTTAAGAGCTTAAGAGCTGTTGCTGCTTATGAGTATATAGATCAGATCTATGTAGTATATATAACAGATATATGTATATATATATAATGTATGTATGTGTTTTGTATATTCATACATATATATATATATATGTTAGTGTGTGTATATATATATATATATGTATAAAGACATTGCTCATACGCACCGTTTGCTACTGCCTGCTGTCATTTGTGGGGCTAGTGAGAGCGTAGCGTAGCGCTTTATGGTCTATGAAACGATCAAAATTTCTACGCTTTGGGGCTTAATTGCAACACCAGAAACCGTAAAGCAGTTGGCAAAGCGCCGTTAACTCACTACTTATATAAATATATATACTATATATAAAGTAGAATATATATATATATATATATATATATATATATGTAAGTATGTTATGTTCATGCTGAGGGCAAAGCGCGCTAAATTGCAATCGTTTAGTTTTTGCTGTTTGTTTTTGTTGTTGTTGTTGTTGTTGTTTTTGCTTTGCCATAAAGTTAAAGCAATATAAAATATATAGATTCTGATTCATAATCAGTATAAAAACAACTGACGTATCTTTTCCTTTTAATTTTCATGTTTGTGTTAGGCAAATTGTAATGAAAACATGCCTTTACCATGAAATTGTAGCATAAATAGCCAAAGCTAAAGCCAAAGCAACTACCAAAGTTAAAGTCAATGTTGTTGCCACAAAGCCAAAGCCAAAGCCAAAGCCAAAGCCAAAGCCAAAGCCAAAGCCAAAGCCAAAGCCAAAGCCAAAGTCAAAGACTGAGCCATTGCCAATGGTTGTGGCTGTAGCTGTGGCTATTACTGTAACAGAGTACTTGAACCAGAGAGACCAACAGGTGCCCAAGTGCCACTTGCCACTTACCAGTTGCCCGTTGCCCGTTGCCTGTTGCCTGTTGCCTGTTGCTCGTTGCCAGTTGCCAGTCAGTTGGCAACACGTGCCCAGGGCGATGCTGCCGTGGCTAAATAATTACGTAATAAGTGGTTGGCAGGCTGGCAGGCAAACAGGCAGCAAGGAGCCAACTAAAGTCACTGCCCAGTGTGCAACAAACCAACTAACCAACAACCAACAACCAACAACCAACAGGCAACAGCTTGGCCTGTCAGCCGCAACTATGCCAAGAATTTCACTTGAAAGCGCGCGCGCGCGCCGTATACATTGACCAAAAGAATATACAAGTGAAAAGTCAGTTAGTCAGACAGACAGACAGACAGACAGACAGTTGGCCAGTTGACCAGACGAATTGAACAGACAACCAGTCAGCAATATGTATATAAGTATGCGTATTTGTGTGTGTGTTTGTATGTTTACTTGCAACATTGTGACCAGAAGACTAACTTGTTGCCTCTTGCCTCAATTTTCAACTGACACGTGTGACTAATATACAGTTTCAGTAAAGTTAAGTTATCTCTGGATGCTGCTTCTTCATAAAATTAGGCAACATTTTAAATATACTTTAAACATATATATTATATAGTCCTATACAACATGATATACCACACACACACACACACACACATACATATATATATATATATACATAATTCTGTTTCGATTTATTGCCTAAAACTAAAGGCAATTGCTGAAAGTTTTAGCTTAGAATTGCCTAAAGCTAACGAGGTTTACTTATAGATATTTCCATACTATAATATTATATTATAAAGTATGTATTATTAACTGATTTCTATATTATAAATAACTAATAACTTCCTTTGCATTAAGTGTTCTTTTAAGGAAATGCGTTGCTTCTGCTTGAAATGCTCATAGCAAGTTTTTGCTTCAGGAAATTTTATGCTTAATTTTAAAGCTTGAAAAGTTTTTATAAAAAATATTCTACAATATTTTTGAAACATATAAATAAAAGTAAAATATAATCAAAAAGATTTCAGTTAACAAAATATACTTTTAATATAAATATCTGCAACATATCTAAGAGATATTGCAACTAACCTAAAAAACTTATTGCAACTGTGGAAGGTAAAAAAGAAACAAAACTTGCAAGCAATAATTATTCTAATTTAATTTTTAAAGTAACAAATAAATAAATTATTATATAGAAATAATACTCAAAAGTTTA
>JBAMBS010001346.1:240000-341952 GCA_037044455.1 Zygothrica quintamaculata
CTACTCCTACTCCTACTATGCACTGCTCTTCCTCATCTTTGTATTGCTCTGTACTGCTTCTACTTCTTCTTCTTCTTCTTCTGCTGTTATACTACTCCACCTTCTGCTCATCGTCTATTCGGCTGTTCATTAATCTTGGCCGCGTGCGCAACTGTTGAAGCGTTTTCCATGGATTTTGTGGATCAAAAGGTGGCCCAGGGCGCTGCGTTTATGCGGGCAGAAATTAACAGCAAGGCAAAACAATTAGTGGCAATAGCAACAACAAACAACAACAGCAACAACAACAACAACAGCAACAACAGCAACAACAACTGAAATAAATCCTATCATTTATCTTAGCTGCTCTGGTTATTTATTTGGAATGTGCCGCAAGTGCCGCGAAAATTAACGCAAAATTTTGACTGGCTAATTGAGCTTGGGCTATTGGCCATAACCCCTTAGCCATTGGCAAAACGTACGTATAAATAAACCAATGTACGGACGGCGGCAATACCAAATACTTCAGTAAGTTTTTTTTTTTTTTGTAACACCAAATGAACTAATTAATTAATTGTTTGAACTAACCGAAAGAGTTTAGTTCACAAATTATGTTGAAAAGCTACAGGAATAGATCAAAAAAAATATGTGTCGATTCAACTGAGGCATGCAACCTTCTGTTTAAATGTGGGAAAACTAAAGAAAATTCGGAAAACTCAAGGTAAAATCAATGAAATAGAAACAAAATTTAAAAATTCCATAAAAATCTGAAGAAATTCCTAATAATTTTCTGTTCCAGTTCAAAAGAACTGCAGGATAAATGGGAAGAGAAAGCGCTGAGTAATACTCTGGGGAAGCTTGGGAAAATCCACTTTAAAAACAGAAAACTTATGAAAACTTAAGCTTAGTCAAAGAAGGTGTAGTAAGCTCCAGGGAGAGCCAAGGAAAACTCAAAGGAAACAGACCTTAGGGAATCTTAGGAAAACCGCAGGGATCTGCAGGAAAGTCAAGTAAGGGCTGGGGAAAACCAAGTAAAGAATCTAGTTTATTTGGAAAAAAGGAAATTGTGAATTATTTTATATGATTGGAATTTCATATAAAATAGGAAATAACAAATAAAACTCCAGAAAAACTAAGGAAAACTTCAGCAAAACTCAAGGAAGATCCAGTGAACTCTAGAGGGAAACAAGCGCTACTTAAGATCAGTCACAAGTGTGCTTATTTTGGAAAAACAGAAGAAAACTCTAGCATAACAAAGTTAAAGCAATCTAAAAGGAATGTAAGTAAAATACTTTAATATCAGCCATAAGTTATAGAGAAGAAATGCAACTGATATATAGGAAAACCCACCGATTAATTGAGATATGTTTCATGTCTGTAGAAGTGTTGAGTTTTCTATTAAAAGTTGAATTAAATTGTGTAAATTGCAAGTAAATATTGGCTATAATACATATATATATATTTATATATAAACTAATAATATATCAAAGAATATATAGATTCAGTTTTAATGTGTTGAAAGACTTAAGATCAAAGCGGAATAAAAATGTATCTATGGATAATCCGTTGGCATCTATTTCAAGGCATAAAAACTTCGTTGTAATATTAAGAAATAGATTTACTTAATGCTTATTATGGGAAGGGAAATGATGAAAAAGATAGAATGGGACAAGGGGGTAGGGTGTAGGTGGTAGGGTGTATATGCTGATAGTTGGGGTAAGGCGCCACCTGTGGGGCGTTCGTTTTTGCTCTTTGATATCTGCCGACACAGATCTCAATCTTGACTAGACCTTATGAATGCCATGCGTTATATGCATTTTGGATGCATGGATGACCGATGGACTATTGGTCTATGTGATGTTGGATATGGATGTCGATGTGGATGTGGATGTGGATGTCAATGTGGATGTAGATGTTGATGGCAGTGGATTATGTCACATCCGCTGACGAGTGAGTGCTGAATTCAAATCTGAGGCGTTGCAGTGGAAGTGGCATTGCCACTGGCGGCTGCTGTTGCACTGTGCAACAGGCAAAGTGTTGCTGTTGTTGCTGTTGTCGCGTTTTTTTTTTTGCGCTTTTGAGTGCTGGCCATTAAGCTCGAGTGGGCTGCTGTTGCACTTGAGGCAAGTACATACAGTGAGAGCGAGAGAACAGTGGCTGTCATTGATATGTGTACAACATTGTGTGTGTCTACAGTGGCATGCAATGTGCCACCAGCAATGAGCGCCACTCGTACTGATACTTAGGTGTTGTGTTACGCGGATGCATTGAAAGATGTTTCATCTCTGATTTCCAAATGCGAATTACAGACACATTGTATAAACAAGAGGAGATAGACATAGAGAGAGAGAGAGAAGGAGATAGAAAGAGATATGAAATTGTATGGATAAGGTGCAGAGGGAATCGTTTTGGGTTAACAAGCATAATTTTTTTTTATATTTTTTTGGCAAGGCGGCAATGATGACGAAGGCGACGACAACGATGTCTTCCTATTCTTGAAATGGCTTTCAGCTGCCCCTTGCTGTTGCTGTCCCCTGTTGCTGCTGCCCCTTGTTGTTGCTGCTATCGTCGGGGACAGAAATAGCGTAGTACTCATAAACGGCGGCAGGCAAAAAGTTGTGATAGAAGGGTAAGTGGCAAGTGGCAAGTGGCAAGTGGCGAGCGACGAGTGGCAGTGGCGAGTGGCAGCGATGAGCCAGCCAGCCAGCCAGCCAGCCAACCAATCAACCAACCAACCAACCAACCAACCAGCCAGCCAGCAACATGCGATGCCATTTGAAAATTTCATTTCATTTCGTTATAATTTTCTATTTCCCGCATGCCAAACGGCCCCTAGGTACCGCTACCAATGTGGCTCCCTGCCTCCCCTCTAACTAACACACACACACACACACACACACACATACACACACTCTCGCTCTCTTTCTCTCTGTCTCTCAGTGAATACCCTTCCTCCTCCCACCATCCTTCCTTTTGACTAGTTGCTCATTTGGTTTGGTGCGTCTAGCGCCGCTAGTCATACTTAATTACCAAAAAAAAAACCAAAAAAAAAATAACGAGAAAAGTCGAAGAGTCGTCGCAGTTGACGTTGTTGTTGTTGCTGTTGCTGCTGTTGTTATTGTTTGTTGAATCTTCTCTGGCGTGACGCTAAATGAGCAGCGCCAAAAGAAATCTTCTGACCAGGTAGCAGACACCAGGGCACAAATGATGAATTGTGGGTGCCGTTGAGTAAGTTTGTCTCTGCAACGTAGGCGTTGACCTAAATAATTTGCTGCTGCTGCTGTTGCTGCTGCTGTTGTTGCTGCTGTTGCTGTTACAGTTGCTGTTGCTGTTGCTGTTGCTGTTAAATCGTTTTCCGCTTGTGCAATCGCTTGCTAAACATCATTCTGTATAGCGACAAGTGCAACAAGAGTAGAGATCAGAGATCGCTGGCTGGTGAAAACTAAGCAGCTTTTCAATTGTTTTTCACATTGTATATTGTTTGGTAAATGGAAACTCACAGTCAAGGTTCTACAACAACATCAGCATTTGCAATGATCTATACTATATATATAAAGATATCGTCAGGTATATTATTTCTTAGCTGGCGCTGTGACAAAACATAAAACCGCAAATTGATTTTCAATGTTGCATTTGCTGCAAATATGTTTTAGATATATTCTATATAGCTTATATATAGTTCGAAGGTAGCATCAAGTGGGTGGCTGTGCAAAGGGGATGTGGCACTGAGTATAGAGTGCATGATTGAAGGTGTTGCAGCTGCTGTTGTTGTGGTTTTGTTAATAGATATTGCTGCTGCTGTTGCTGCCGCTGTTGCTATTTTCGATTGCTTCTGGTCTACGCTTGGCGTCATTTCGAGCACTGCCAGTTTGTCTCCGCTTTTAACCAAAGCAAACAAACAGTAACAGCAATAGCAACCAGTAACCAGCAGCAGCAGCAACAACAGCAGCAACAACAACAGCAGCAACAGCAATAGCAATAGCAACAACAATCAATGTTGCTGGTAGCGACGAGCACACAAAGGCAAATGATGTTTTATGAGCAGCTAATTTACTTAACACCTCAACAACAACAACAGCAGCAGCAGCGACAACAGCAGCAACAACAACAGCAGCAACAACAACAGCAGCAACAACAAAGATAAAGACAAAAATTTCAACTATAATAGCTTATGCCCAAAAAAAGAAATAAAAGAGAAACAAAGAGTGAAAGATGAAAAGATGTGTTTGGGTGGGGAGGTGGTGGTATAAGGGGGTATAAGGGGGGTATAAGGGGAAACAGAATAAAACATTTATTTTTATTTATTTTTCACATGGCCTTTTTTATATTTGGAGTCACATTTTCTGCTGTTGCTGCTGCTGTTGTTGTTGAAGGCTGTGAGAAATGAAGCTGTTGTTGCTGTTGTTGCTGTTGTTGCTGCTGCTGCTAATGTTGCTGCTGTTTGCGTGGGTGCAAATTGGCCATCAATATTTTGACCAGTTAATTCATGAAAATACCGATTCATTCAAGTTTGAAGGCATTTTAATTAGTTTCAAGCAGAGCGAGGGAGTTGCTGGTAGCCGTCGGTTATTGCTAAAGATCTCACTGAATGTCGTCACATGCGGCGTATGATTAACGGTTTTTAGACCGGTCTCATGTTGGCCAAAACCAAACCAAATCAGTTGTCGCTAAATAAATAACTCTTTATGACTCTTCATTCACTATATATATATATGTCTATATATATATATATATATATATATATCTATATCTATATCTATATATATTTCTTTGTCTGTAACATTGATTGGTTTCAATTTTTATGGCAATCGCTGATGATCTTTCAGCTTCCACTGGCGATTGATTTGTTTTAAGATTGTCTTTACTCCTCTCTCTCTCTGTCCACCCCCTCCCCCCCCTCCTCCGAAGTTATTCATATGTAAATGTATCTTGTATGTGTAGGTGTATGAATATAATTTTGGTTTGTTTTATTTTTTATGCATTTGGTGCATGAAGAGTTTCTTTTCGGCTTGCTTAACTGTTTTCTCCTTTAAGAGAGAGAAAGAGAGAAAGAGAGAAAGAGAGAGAAAGAGAGAAAAGATTTCAATCAGTCGATGAGCCATTCGCTGAGCAGATGCAAAATCATTTTGTAAAACAAAAGCCACAAAGCTTTTTTTGAAGAATTAAAGGCAACGGAAAAAAAGAAGAAAAGAGAGAAAAATAAATCAATCTCAAATGCAAAATTATATATCCTGTGTACACCTTACCCCTGCCCACTGCCCGCTCGCCTGGCTATAGCCAATTCCATTCATTCAATGGGACACAATATAATTGGCAAGGCATTGCGGGGGCAGAGGCTAAAAAGTAAATAAACAAACGGCCAGAGAATCATGAGTCTCAGTCAGACAATCGGGCAGGCAGGAAGAGAAGGTGAAGAGGCAGAGAGAAAGAGAGGAAACAGCAAGCAAGAACAGCTGATTGCAGCTGATTTCTGAACTTTCAAGCAAAAATAGAAGAAAAAAAAACAAAATGAGAAAAAAATACAACAAAAAAAGGGCTTCAAATGAAGTTGCCGCTGCCTGCTTCCATACCTCTCTGCGCTGTGCCTCAACTGAACCCTTACTCCATGTGCGACAGGCATGACGGAAGCCAAAGAAGACGCAGCAGCAGCAGCAGCAGCAGTAGCAACAGCAGCAGCAACAGCAGCAGCAGCAGCAGTGGCAGCAACAAAAAAATGAATTAAAAATCTAATTGCGACCGCGTTGAAACAAAGTAAAGACGGCAAAAGACAATAAAAAAAAAACTTATATATATATATATATATGAAAGGAGTAAGAAAGACAGAGAGAGAGAGAGAGAAAAATTAAATGAAACGCGACAAGCGGGGGCAGCAACAGCAGCGGCAGCAGCAGCAGCAGCAGCATAGGGTATATCCATATTCACATTCAGATTCAGTTTTTAAGATTCACATACGAATAATACTACGATGAGAGTGCTCGGTGTATATCGTTATAGTTGGGATCTTGTTGGGCGCACTTAGTCGCGTTACACAGACGCAAACGTCATGAACCGCAACGCAACAATAATTACAACAACAACAGCAACAACAACAACAACAACTTAGGGCTGGGTATGCCAACCGCAAAGGTCGACTGCAGATGCCGACGGATGACGATGAGGAAGGCCAGAAGAAATGAGTTTTCAAAGTTTTCCAACTTGGGGAGCAGCACGAAATTAATGCGAATTTAATTAAAATGTGCAACTAGCAGCAACAACAACAACAACAACAGCAACAACAACAACAGCAACAACAACAGCAACAAAAGCAATAACAAATTCTGAAGCTGAGCTTTTCTTGTTGCTGCGCAGCCGCCAAATTGTAAAGGCAACAGAAGAACCAGAAGAAGCACCAGCACCAGCAACAACAACAGCAACAGCAACAGCAACAGCAACAACAGCAACAACAGAAACAGTAACAGCAGCAGCAGCAGCAACAATCGCCTGGATCTGGACTTGGAAAAATTGCAATCGTCGGCTCCAACTTAAAGTATATATATATATATATTTATATATATATATATATATATGTGTGTGTGTATATACTATATGTATGCATGTGTATGTGTGTGTGTGTGTGTGTGTTGCATAAAATTATTTCGGTCTGGTGAATATTAGCAGAGCGTGAAGTTGGCAAATAAGAAATTCAGTATAAGAAAAAGGTAAATTTTCATTAAACAGCAACAAAAAAAAAAATATATATATATAGAAAAAAAAAACAGAAAAACAGAAAAAAAAATTGAAGAAAAAAAAGCAGAGAAGAAAAAAAAATTGGTGGAAAAAAGGCGGCTTCCATTCAGAGACAATGATAGGTTGCAGCAGGCAGCAGGCAGCAGGCAGGCAGAGATAGGCAGCAAACGGAAGGGTTGCATGGGGCAGAAGGTGTGCACAAAAGAAGATAGAATGCATTGATAAGATTATTTGGGCAATCCCTAGATATATACATAATATTATATATATAATAGATACCGGAATAAAAAGAAAACTCATATATAAAAAGTTAATTAACTTTGCGGAAGGTCTACAACTTGCGAGAAGAAATCGAAGACTTGTAGCTTAAAATGAAGTTGCATTTTAAAGTAAAGCTTACTTCTATATATATATATATATATATATATATATAAAGCACATTATAGTAAATTCAGATTTTAACAGATACTGTTAACAATTGCTGCTGCATTTGTGTTTGACAGCAACATGCAGCAGCAATGAAAAAAACTAAAGCAAAATTTTATATCATAAATCAAGTTCAAGTGTAACTTTGGTTTAATATATGTCTATATATCTATATATATAAATAAATTTATATATATATATATATATACTATTATGTATGAAATTTATGTTATAAATATGCGCTACAAGCAGTGCGCTACAAGCAGTGCGCTACAAGCAGTGCGCTACAAGCAGTGTCAAAGTATCAGTTGTTGCTGGAGAAATTTTTGAAATATTCTTTGATGAAATTTGCTTTAAATTGCACAGCTGCAACAGAAAGTTGTGCTTAAATCTATATATATCTATATATGCAATATTATATATATACTTATAGTAATATGATCCTAAATCAGATTGTCATGATTTCCCTATTAAATATATATAAATATATAAAGATAGAGCCAAACACAAAGTGGCAGCAATTTTTGGCTTGTTGCTCTGTCAAAGTTAAGGGAAAGAGAGTATCGAAAGACAATAGATCAGTTGAATATATATACACTATATATAAGATATATATTAGTTAGATAGGAACTTTATGTATATATAATGAAGTTTTGTCTTAGATATAATAATTGTGTGGCACTCACCATAATTTTCACTCACAGCCATTTCGACTGATTCGAGCACCGAATGCGTAACGCGTATGGGTTGTCCGAGGATGGAGAAGTTGCCAGGATTTGTTTGTTGTACAAACATCATGTATTTAATGTCTGAGGCCTGCTCCAGATCATTGCCGCGCACCAGGCCACGTGGCAGGAGACGCTCCCTATAGATGTCGCATTCGCCGCTGTTGTTGCGCAATGCGAATTGCAGGCGTACAAGTTGTGGCAGTTGCAGATCTGGCTGCTGTTTGTAGACATGCAACACCTTCATGGTGGCCGAGAAGTTAGCACGACGATCGGCTGTCATTGAGGTGAAGACGCCCTTAAAAACGGTGGGCGCCGCATATGCCAATTGGGCGGGATCGCGGGCGGAACAGTAGCGACCGGAACGCTGCCTGTTGCGATGTTTTCTAGGATGTTTGCGATGTTGTTGTTGATGTTGATGCTGTTGCTTATGTTGTTGCTGCTGCTGCTGCTGTTGATGCTGCTGTTGCTGCTGCTGATGCTGTTGCTGCTGCTGCTGCTGTTGTTGACGCTGTCGTTGACGCTGACGTTGATGCTCTCTTCTCTCCTGTTGATGCTGCTGTCTATGACCGCCGCCATTTCGATGTTGCCGCTGGTTATTATTGTTATTATTATTGCTGCTGGTGTTGCCAGAGCTGCCAAAGTCGCGACGATTTCGCGCCGTTTGCTCCTGGCTGAGAGACGTTTGGCTGCTCTCTGGCACTTCATAGGACTCAATGAGATAGCGTTGTGTTGCTGCTGATGCTGCAGCTGCTGCAGCTGCTGCCTGTCTTGCTTTGTTGCTCAATTGCAATTGCAATTGTTGCTGCTGTTGTTGTGGCTGTTGTTGCTGCTGTTGCTGTTGCTGTTGCATTGGCAATGCATGACGTCGTGTTTTACTGCTTGGCGCCGCAAGGGGCATGCCATAATATAATAATTTATATATTTGACTATTTATTAGCGTATTTGGAACTTGTTGCTGTGACTGCTGCCTTGTCACTTCAGCAATATGTTGCTGTTGCTGTTGCAGTTGCAATTGGTGTTGCTCTTGCTGTAGCTGTTGCTGTAGCTGGTGCTGTTTCTGTTGCTGTTGTGCAGCAGCCGTATTGCTGCCATCATAGAATACTGTTGCTGGCCTTAACTTAATGTTGCTAGTGCTACTAAGACTATTGCTGGGCCGGCTAAGCAGCCTACTTAATATATTGTTGTTGTTGCTGTAGTTGTTGCTGTTGTAATTGTTATTATAATTTTTATTATTATTATTATTATTAATATAATTATTATTATTATTATTATTATTTATATTTAGATTATTATTATTATGATTAATGTCGATGTTGCTGTCGACGCTTTCACTGTTATCGCTGCTCCCGCTGCCATTGTCTGCCAGCTGTGTCAGCAACTGTTGCTGGTGCTGCTGCTGTTGTTGCTGCTGCTGCTGCTGCTGTGGCAGTGCAACATAGTAAGTGCTTTCTTCTGATCTTTCTTCCCATGAATTGTGTTGGTGATGTTGCTGTTGCTGTTGGTGGTGATGGTGTTGCTGTTGGTGTTGTTGTTGATGTTGCTGCTGTTGCTGCTGTTGTTGTTGCTGTTGTTGCTGTGTATTTGTTATTGTTGTTACTGTTGCTGTCGCTGTCGCTGCTGCTGCTGTCGCTGCAGCTGCTGTTATTGTCGTCAAAAGCAACATGATGCTGACGTATATTGCTAGCGGTATCAATGGCATTAGTTGCGGTTGCGTTTTTAGACTCCATTTGCGCACATGTTGCGCATTCATGGCGTCCTCCAAAGTTGTTGTTGCTGTTGCCCTAGCTTTATTTACAAATCAACAATCGATTGTTGTCTATCGCCAATCGTTGTGTGCGCAATTGCTAGTTTTCGATAAATGTTGTTGTTCTTGTTGCTGTTGCTGCTGTTGCTGCTGTTGCTACTAGTTGCTAGTTGCTAGTGGCTACTGTTGCAACTGTTGCTACTGTTGCTGCTGTTGTCTAATCCTGGCAAATATTGCCGCCGCTGCGTCGTCGCTGTGCCTTATCGTATTTTCGTTTATCCTGCAAATACTTTCGATAGTTTCGTAGCATTTTGAGCGACAGCAGGGAGAGAGACGCCAAACGGGAGACAAAATAGAGACAGCAAGCGAGACAGAGAGAGAGAGAGAAAGAGAGAGTAAGAAAATGTGTGTGTGTGTGTGTGTGTGAAAGAGAGGCTGTGTTGTTTTCTTTTTTCTTTTTTTTTTGTAACAGCGAGAAAGACAGAGACACAGAGAAAGAGAGAGAGTGTGTGTTTGAGATAGATAGAGCTGGGGGGACAAAGTGTGTCTAAGTTTATGTTTTACACACTAAGCGATAGATAGATAGAGAGTGTGTGTGTGTGTGTGTGTGTGTGTGGGGAGAGAAAGAGAGACAGAGAGAGTGATAGTCAATGTTTGACAATTTCTAGCATAATATTTATGAGCACTTTGAGAATTTTGCTGGCTTTTGTTGTTGTTGCTGTTGTTGTTGTTGTTTATGTTGTTGTGGCTGCGATTGCTGTTGCTGTTGTTGTTGTTGCTGTAGCTGCTGCTGTTGCTGGTGACTCATTTTGGCCCGTGCGTCTGCTTTGCCAATGTAAAAATCTATTCGTATTTCTTTAAATAAATAAATTTTCTGCCACTATTTTTTTATTGTTGTTGTTATTGTTGCTGTTGTTGTTGTTGCTGTTATTGTTGCTGTTGCTGTTGTTATTATTGTCGCTATTGCTGCTGCTGCTGTTGCTGCTGCTGCTGTTGCTGCTGTTGTTGCACTTATTTATGTTGAGTTTTTTTTTTCTTTTTGTTTAGAATTTGATTTTCTCGTTGCGTTCGCGTTTCACTTGAGCGCCTTGGAGTCGACGCACTGAGCCGCCGCTGGCCACGCCTTCCCCCTACCTCTTTGTTAGACGTAGACTTAAGGTCGTCGCGTGGCGTTTAGCTTCAAGTTTGTTGTTGTTTTTGTTTTATTATTTTGTGTGTTTGTGTTTTTTTTTTTTAATATTTTGTTTTTGGTTTTTTTTTCTTTTTCTTTTTGTTGTTGTTGTTGTTGTTTTTTCCTATTTTGTTGAGCGCTTTGCGCGTTTTCCACAACGTTTTTCACGCGCGCGCGTTTCGGTTGGCTGTTCGGCTGCCGTCGGCTTTTTGCCGATTGGCCGCTTCGTGTGTGCTTCGTGTGCGATGCGACGCTTCGTTCGTGTCGCCGTTGCTGTTGTTGCCGTTGTTACCGCTGCTGCTGCTGCTGCTGCTGCTGCTGCTTCTTCTCCTTATGCTGCTGCTGCTGCTGCTTCTTCTTCTTGTTGTAATTGTAATCCTCGCTGTGCGCGTATCTGTGAGATACAATTTTTATATATATTTATTTTTTTTCTTTATTTTTTTTTCTTTTTTATTATTTAGTACGTTGAGTCTGGGGCCTCCGATAATGTTAATGTTTGTGTTGCCGTATACGCGATCTTCTATACTATATAGTCGACGTAGTCGCAGCCTGATTCACTCTTTGAGTGTTTTCTGGCACAGACACACACACACACACACACATATATATATATATTATATATATATTGTCTTAGTTGTCTCTGATGATTGCGATAATGGCGATGATGATGATGGTGATAATGTTGATATACCAGACACGGACACAGAGACAGACATATATATATATATATACAATATATATATATGCACACACACACACACACACACACTCAGGCGTACATACAACACACACGTTTTCTAATTTTAGACAAAAGTAATTATAAAAGAAAAAAAAGCAGAGCAGAGTGCGCTGCGTTCATCTCATACGCATATATCTTCTACACTGCCTAGATATATATATATATATATATATATATATAAATATATATATATATATGTATATATATATAAGCATGCGTGTGTCTGTGTGCGTATAGTAGTCGATTATATAGAGGATCTCGTCGCAGCAAATCGGCTAAATCTATGTTTATATGTTTGTATATTGCACACGCACACACATACATTAAATCGGTCTCGATCGTATTCAATATAGTCACATTTAACATATATATCTATATATATATATATGTATAAATATATATTATGTGCCTATATATATATATATATATATATGTATCAGGCGTAGACAGACGATGTCAGTTGTTTGCTGGATGGAGCAAGAGATGTTGTCTATGGGATTGCAGTTCTTATTGCTGTTGTTGCCGTTGTTTTTGTTGTTGTTGTTGTTGTTGTTGTGTATTTGTGCTTTTTTTCTTTTTAGGGGTATATGTGTGTGTGTGTGTGTGTGTGTATGTGTATGTTTGTGCAAAAGTTTAAGATTTGTTTTCATTTGTTTAAATTGAATTATGTATTTATTTATTTTGTCACTTCACAAATTGTGCCTTATCCATCAATCAATTAATCAATAAATGATTTAAATTAATCAAACAATCAATCAAACAAACAAACAAACTATTTATCATTAGATTGAAATTGAAATCGAAATGGAAATAGAAATCGAAAGTCCGTTCAATCTGCTGAACTTTTCACTTGCACTTCAATCGATTCAAAAATTTTGTGCAAAAAAAAAATATAAAAAAATTAAATCAAAGTATATGTATATTTATATATTTTATATATATAGATATTCAAATATATATATATATATATATATATTTAAATATATATATTACTTTAATTTCTATCTAATTTAAATCATTTATAAATTTAGTTAAATTAAATCATTATTAAATTAACTTTGATCGATTTTTTTTTTAATTTTATTTGTGTTTTTTACGCTTGGTTTTTTTTTTTGGTTTTTGTGTTTTTTTTTTTTTTTTGGTTTATGATTTTTTTAAATAAATTTTATAATATATATGTAGAAAAATATTTCACGCACCGAAACAAAAAAATTGAAACCAAATCAAATGAAATCAAATAAAATTCAATTTGAAATCCACACACAAACGCAGCCTCAGTGGTTCGGTGTCTGCAGTTGCCTCGATTCAATATATAAAAAAAAAAATTTTTTTTTTGTATTTTTTATTTTATTTTTTGAGATTTTTTTTGTATTTTTTTTTTTTTTTTTTGTTTTATCAATGCTCTTCGGGATTCGGTCTCTGAAATGTTTTTGTATCTTTCGCAAGTTTTTCTTTATTTTTTTTTTGTTTTGTCTTTTGCGATTTGCCGACACGCGCGTATCTGAACCGTTGCCGTTGAGTGTTTGCCGCGGACTAACACGTAACTCGACACGTAACCTCTTACGTTGCGTTGCAAATCGAACCGCCAACGCAGCCGTAACCGGGCACCGAACCAAAAATATAAGATCATAAGCAGGTATTGCCTGCTGTTATATCTGTCTGTGCATACTGTATATGTTTATTAGTTCTGTTTGATAATTTTGTATTTTATTTTGAATTTATACAAAAATTTTCATATAGTTTTCAATGGTGTGAAAATTTTGGAAATTTATCTATAATTTCTATAAAAATACCTTCAATTAAAATGTATGATTAACATAAGCTCTTCACGTTTAATGTTATGCTCGAAATGGTTGCATGTTGTACTCAAAATGGCACTGTTACGCGCTCTGTAACTTCTCTAATATGTAACGGTTCGAGTTCGATGTCTGAGTTCGATGTTGCGCACTTATACGTTCTGCTCTCATCTTATACGTATAAGTATACGAAATTATCTGCCATTCTGCCAAGTTTTTTTTTTTTTTTTTTTAAATTTTAACAATTTGAATCAAAGTGCGCGAAACTTAATCGTTGCTCAAAGAATAAATATGTTAAAAAAACGTAATGAATTTTTTTTTTAAATAATTAAAAAACTATATTTGATTAAAAATATTTAAAGTTATTATAAATTACTATTACAATTTCTATTTTTATTTTAATTATAATAAAAGTTAAAAACTCATTTGAAAATGTTACAAATATTTTCTCTTAAAACTGCAAAAGGATATTAAACATTAGTGAGGATGAAAGTGTTAAAATATAAAGCAGAATATTTGTAACTATTATTAATGTTTTAAATAAAATGTTTTTCAAATAAATCAACAAATTTTTTTTCACTAATTTCTTCAAGTTGAATTTTAATTAGCTTTCTCGTAACTCTTTAAGTATTTATAATATATTTATTACTATTTATTGATTAGTAATACAGTCCATAATCTAGTACTTAGCAATTGTCTGATTAATTAGAGGCATGTGAGGCATATAATACGATTTTCTATACCCTATAAATCAGAGTTAAAAGTATAGGGTAAATGCAATTTTCAGTGAGTGCATAAATGGTTAGTTTAAGCTTTGTTTATGAACCTAATACTAATCGATAATTATCAATAGTTATCGATACAATAACAGTGCAATTATTACTTTATTTTGTTTGCTATATTGATATGGCATAGGGTATGCCATAGTTGTATATACTTTTTTCTTAGTAATATTTGGTAAGTGTATCTTTTAGGCAAGCAAAAAGCTGTGACTCAAATTTTGATTTAGTTTCTGTTTTTGTACGAATTTACTTTGTTGTTGTTGTGTTTTTGTTCTTATGGTTAGCCAACGAAAACGAAAACATTTAGCTGAAATCCACACATATATATATATATATATATATATATATATATATATATATATATATATATGTATATATACATATGTTTATACACAGTTATAGCTATAGTCAGAGCAAGTTGAGAGCTCAGCTTTTTTTCCCATGATTATTTGCTTTATTGTCAAATGTCAAGCCCACAAGAGAAGAAGAAGGAGAGACCGTCGGGTGAGGCTGTTGGCGGTTGGAAGTCGTGTAAACTTAACGTTTATTTTTTTTTTTTTTAGCCCCTTTGCCTTTTAAAAAAAAGTTGAAAGGGAGCTAACGGATTTGTGCAAAATCGAAAAGTATGTAACAGGTAGAAATAATCAGCTGAAACGCCATAAAGTATATATATTCTTGATCAGGATGATTAGCTGAATCGATCTAGCCATGTCCGTCTGTCCGTGCATCGGTCTGACTGACTGTATGATTCCAAATTTGGCATCTAGATACCTCTGTTTCGTACGCTTTACAAGTTTAATTTTGCTTCTTTGACCTCCGCAGTACGTTAAACTCTATTATGAAGCACAATTATTAACTGATCAAATTTCTATTTTGCACACTTAATAATAAGACCATTCTTGATCTACGTTTCAAATTTCATTAAGATTGAATAAAAAATACGGAACTTATTCAACATTAAGTATAGAGTTATGGAGCGTGGGGGGATTAATAGTCGCGGGCAACAGCTTCTAGTGTGTATATATGTGTGTGTGACTGTGTATACATGTTAAGGGGTTTTCGTAGTCGAGTACATTCGACTACAGCTTTCTCACTTGTTTTATTTTAAACTTTTTTTTTACCAGTTGCTGCTAATGCTGTTATTGTTGTTATAATTGTTGTAGTTGCTGTTGTTGCTGTGCCTGTTGCTGTTGCTGTTGTTGTTGTCAAACAAAGCTTCCACTTGTTCTACGCAGCTCGCATAACAATAATAAAAGAAGAGCCAAGAGCCAAGAGCGGGGTTGTGGGTTAAGAGGGGGAGGGGGTAATAGAGGAAAAGAGGGAAAATAAAAAGCGAGGCACAAAAAGATGTCGTCGCCCCGAGCACTGGTGACAAGTGCGGCAATTGTAAGAAAACCTGTGCTCAGATCTGGCTCATAAACCCCTTTTTCCCCTCCCCGCTTCCCCACCATAATCTGTTTATACCTATACAACATTAGATTCTGTTCAAGTGTTATAGAATATAGATAAGACAGTAGTAGTAGTAGTAGTAATAGTAGTAGTAGTAAACGCAAATCACCAATAAATATGACAAAATAAAGTAAAATAACAATAACAAAAGCAACAACAATAACAGTAACAAAGTGTAAAATAAAATTAAGATAAGAAATGGTATTGTTATTGATAAGAATAGGCGCATATTGCAACCTAAGAAAGATCTAGAAATCTAAGTAAAGGTTTATGAATGAATTGGGGCAATGTTGTTGAAAAAGGTGGCAAGGTGTTGTCGTATCTTATCGGGCAGTAAACGTGACATTGCGGAAACGGATGTGGAGCTTTGCTAGTTGTGTGTAGGAGTCGGTGGAGGAGGGGGGGAGGAGGAAGTATTGCGGCTGGAGGCTAAATGTACAAGTGGAATTGAGCTGGATTTGTGACCGTGGCAGCTGCACCTGTTGTTCTCTGTGGCAGGTAGAATGAACCGAGTGAACAGAGTGACTGAGTGAGTAGAATGAACGTTGATTGAATGTTTGTAAAGCTGCAAAACTCTGCACACATCACACACATCGCACACAGCAAAACAATCAGTAAGCATTGTCTGATCTTTTGGGCTGGGAATCATTTGCTCTGAATTTGAGTACATTGAGTTGCGGAAGCGCAGGAAATACTCGAACTTGTGTGGACCTTAACAAGCCAAACAAGCTGCTTCAATCCCGGACAGCATATGTATATGTATATATATATATATATTTATATATATATGTGTGTGTGTGTGTGTGTTTGTGTGTGTATAGATAGCGGGTGTGGCTGGGGGGAATAGTGTACGGAACCAGGGACCAAAAACCAAAAGACTAAAAGACCAGACACCGAGAGGGAACCTGGCATATAGCAGACGGCAGTAGACAACAGCTGCCAAGCGCAGCGTCATTGCATCATCAACAAACACACACACACACATATATATATATAAATATATATATATATGTATTTATATATATATGACAAGAAAGTAGAACAACAATAACAAACAGTAAAACGCACCACTGAAAACCCACAACAATAACAAACACACAAAAACAAATTTTCCAAAAGCAATTTTAAAATGCGCGCAGGCGCAAACGTCGTCGTCGTCGTCGTCGTCGTAGTCGCTGCTGCTGTTGCTGTTGCTGCTTACTTTAGCGTCGTCGTCGACGTCATTGTCAACGTCAAGCATTTTAAAGGAAGCAACTAAGCAAGTAAAGAAAATAATGAAAATTAAATGGCCAAAAGCAAAACAGTCAACGAGCTGCGAGCTGCGTTCCTCCCTCGTTATTTTAGCCCAAAATACAAGTGCCTCATAGTTAAAGGCCAAAAACAACAAATAAATACGGAAACTACGCAAATGATTGTGTAATTTACTTAAATGACTTTTCACACACACACACATACACACACATGCACGCATAGCACACACATACACAGAGAAATATATGTGTTAAGCCAAAGAGCAGGGGTAGCTGGTGTCAGTTTTGGGTGACAAAGATCAGACAGTGATTCACCTGCTTAAAAGATAAACATCTGAACTAAGAATACTATAAAATATATATATATATATATATATACATACACACACACACACATATATATAAACATAGGCTAAGTTATGCCTTAGTTTAATTGAAGGTAAAACCAAATTTTGTATGAGATTTGATTCCAGCCTGTGACAAAATGTATTTAAAAGTTTATAAGGAAAGGTTTACAATGGTTACAACTTTATTCTTACACAATACATATATATATATATGTTCATGAACAATCTGTTCCAAAAACAGATTTATCTATAACTTTTAAGCAAAAGCTATTTTCCACTTTTATTACAAGGCATTCCACCAAAGAATCAAAATGAAATCGACATACTGCGAATCAAGAAGATCATTAAAAGAAAGAGAAATAGTTCAAAGAGTAGCAGAAATATTAAGAAGTACTTAAAGTGTGTTTTTGCTTTAGTTATTTTGGTTCTGCATTACAGAACCTACTATCATTACAGATTTTCTTTAATTTTCCACATTTAAACTAAAAGTAAAGTAAAGATAAACCTTTATATGGATTATCTTCTGTCTGTATAAGTATATTATTATATAGTATATTATATTTTCTCACTTATTCAATCATCTAAAACTACTTTCAATCAGTTAAGCGTTGAATCAATGATCTTTATCGTTAATCACATCATTAAGTTGATTTGATAAAAAAAATCGGAAGGCAGTCGAAGTTGCTCAATAAAATTATAACAATTTTGCTCTATCTTTCTTTAGCTAGCACTGCGATTGCTATCTCTTTTCATTAGAAGAACAGTAACTAGTTATCTTATTCAACTATTATTTGGTTGTCTTTGTGTGTGTGTGTGTGTTTGTAATTACAATGAAAGTAAATGAGATTCAAATTTGTAGTTTCTGTGTTGCACTTGTTGATGAATGCACAGCTTGGACTTAGGCTACGGTAACCCAAGACATCAGCCGTAATAGTTATATGTTAGGCAGTCAGTACTGGCCCCTATGCCATGTCCCACTTGTCCCTTTATCCCAAAAAAAAGAAAAAAAAAACTAAAAAAAAAATTGTTGTTGCTGCCACTTTTCTCGGCTGTCTCCGGGTGCCACCCTTGCGATCATCATCAGCCGCCACAGTCACTAAATTGTCTTAAAAACTTGCCAGCCAAACTACAGAACGCAGAAACCTCAAGATCTTAGCGAGCAGATAAACAACGCCCGAACCCAGCCCCAGCCGCAGACCTTGCCCCTTGCCCCTTGTGAGTGTGTGGCAGGGGCGCGAGAATGGAACGGATCGGAACGAAGCCAACTGAACTTGGTTGGTGCAATCTTCCGCATTATGAGTAGCAGCCAACAGTCAGCAGGCAGCAACAGTCACTTGCCAAGGAAATGGAAATGAAAATGCACTTGGCTTACACACACAGCAATACAGACATACAGACACACATACATATATATATATGTATATAAACGCCAAGCAGTAGCATCATTCAAGGGAGTGAAGGTGAAGGTGGAAGTGAAAAAGCAAAAGGTGGAGAATAATATATAGAGGAGAAGGAGGTGCAGTAGTAGGAGCAGGGGGGAGACAACCATTCAGGTTGTTAGCGGCGACATGTGGCCAGGTCTACCACTGGCAATGGCACTGGCACTGGCACTGGCTCTATCTCTGGGTCTGTTACTGAGCCCGGGCTCTAATTTCAATTGGGTTTCGTGGTCGTAGAAATTATTCAACAGTGCTAAGTACGCTCTGAGACTGCGACTGGCACTGAGACTGCGACTGGCACTGGGACTGGGACTGGGACTGGAAGTGGAACTTAGACTAAGAGTAAGGTATTGAGACGGGGTTACGGGCTGTAGAAATGGAACTGCAGGGCACCCACGCGTGACGTGACTCTTTGGTTTGACTTTACCTGTACCTGTACCTGAGCCGCTTCCGTAAAAAGTTGCCGCCGTTTGCTCTTATCCCTCTTAACTACTCTCTATCTCTTTCTCTCTTGCTTTCTCTGCCTCTCTCTCACATATTCACTCACTCTCTACCCTCTATCACCCTTTCCCCGTCTATCTTTAGCCCTGTTTCGTTTACCCTGTCTTCCCCCGTCTATAACGTCCATAAACCATACAACGTCTGACTACCACTTGCGGTTGCCTCTCTTCAAGTGCATTGAAGCAAACTGAAGGCTATTTTTCAACTTCAAATGTTTGCTAAATGACTTTTGATGATTTGTGGCAAGCTCTGAGAGAGCTCACAATACAGCCCAGGGGCTAAGCGGCTGAGGAAATTGTTGTATAGGAAACTCCGGCAATGCTGGCAACCGAAGGGCCTGAAGAGTTCAGGGGCTGAGCCGTTGAGCGCAAAATAAATTAATGAATGTATTTACTTAATTTCACTCGCTCTTTGAGTGTTGACTTGGCGTCTAATTAGCCCATCGATGAGGCAAACAGAAACAAAACAAAATAAAAATATAATAAAGAAAAAAAAAAACAATAAATGTTATAAATTTTCAATCGTGAAACTTTTTGAATGGGGGAAACCCAAGTGATATAATATGTGGTTATTAGAAACATGTTACAGCTAATAGTACTTACAGACAGATAGAGAAAGAGAGAAAAAGAGACAGGGAAGAATTCAATGGGGATTATGCATATAATAAATTGTTTGTGAACTCAATTGAAGTCTACTGACTTTGGGAACACATAGAAGAAAAGTCCGGAGAGTTGCAAATCTAAAGAATATCTTTACTTTCATATATTTAATCCTATATAATCGTTTTAAAGAAAATTCCGTTTAAAGCAATTTTGTGGGATTGACCCAGGGTTTTAGTCTGATAATGAAATGTCTGACAAGTCAAAGTTTTGACATTTTTGGCAAAAAAAAATTCTTTTATTTTTATTTATATTTTTTGGTTTTGGCAAAACTAAACTCAAAAACGGCGACACGTGCATCGCAGATAATCAGCGTCGTGTCTAGGTCCAAAAATAAACTCCATGTAATTAGCCCCGCCAAGTGTCGGAGTTGTTTGGCTCTGTTCTTAATACACTAACACCCAATGGTGGGTATATCAATTAACTAAAGTAAAATGTATAAGAAGCATTTACTAGACTTTACTTTGATTCGATGGAAATGACTGCAGGTTGTATAGGAATAATGATTGCCTGAGAATAGGATTTAGGAAGAAGTTAACTTCGGTGTAGGAACAAATTTATTTATTTATTATACTTTATAGTAGCTTTCACAAAACTTTATAAGATATGTATCTCTCCTTGGAATGTAAGGGATATTAAGGGATGTAAAGGAATGCCAAGGGATATCAAAGGATGCCAAAGAATATCAGAATATATCCAGGGTTGTCATAAAATGCCAAGGAACATTAAGATTTATCAAGGGATTTTAAGGGATATCAGAAGATATCAAAAGATGTATACGGCTATCAAGTGATATCAGAGTATATCAACGGAAGTCAATAGTTATCGAGAGATATAATGATATACCAAGGGATGTTATTTGTATAATAAAAGTTAAAGACTTATTAAGAATAATGTTTTAATATATCTCACAAGCTAAGTTGTACACTAAATGCAACCAGTAGCTATCAAAACCGATTAAAAAAGTTTTATGTAGGTCTAAGGATTCCGAAAATTTATGACATTTTTCGTCTATTTTTCGATCATCAGAAAGTGCTTAGCTCTTTTCAATTTTAGCCAGTTTCAATAGAAAAGAAAGTTAATGAAAATATACGAACTTTTTGGGTTTCAGGCAGCTTCTTTTTAATATTCAAACAGAAGAATCTAACAGAATCTTTAAAGATCCAATATCGATACATATTTTGAACATAGAAAGAGCATTTATAGTTTGTTATTTGAATTGGCTTAAAATGATTTTCGTTTCCAGTTGCCAGTTTGTCGTCTGGAGCAAAAATAGCCAAAAACGCGGCGAGTCGCGACAGGGCGATGGATGGGCTATAAATAAGCAGCCGGCAGACAAATCTGAAGTGGCAACTACCACTGTTGCTGCTGCTGCTGATGATGATGCTGCTGCTGTTGCTGTTGATGTTGCTAGTGCTGCTGCAACAAATATCAGTGAGACCTGCGACAGACCAGAGCAGAGACCTCCAGAGTCCAGATAGCATAGAGGGATATATATTTACATGCAACTACCATGGTTAACATCTATGTAGAAAAAATTCTGGACTAACTGAATAGCTGGCTGGCTGTCTGACTGACTGACTGACTGAATGACTGACTGACTGACTGACTGACTGACTGACTGAATGACTGAATGACTGACTCAGCGTTGAACTGTTGAAATCTTCGACTAATATTTCAATTAGGCAACATCTTGAGCCATGGAGCGGGTAGGGCAAGTGGAGCAAAACAAAAACAAAAACAAAAACAAAAACAGAGAAAGAAAAGGAAAGAGAAGAAAAATCAAAAGGCTAAGAGCAATAGCCAAGTTGATGACATGCCCAACGTTAATAAAAAGCGGCAGAAATGTGCCGGATCGGTTCGAAATAAATTCCATGGGACCCTAGGTGGTCGAATATTTTAACACTACTGGGCACAGGAACAGCATACAGCATACACCATACACCATACAACAGTATACAAGTATATAGTATAGTATATGGACTATAGGCTATAGCTATAGCCCATAGGTAGGCTAGGCAGAAGCAGCCCGAAGCTGGATGAGGTTGCTTCCAGTAGACAGTGGCAATCTGTGGCGCTGGCGTCTGCCTTTTAATGTAGAAAACTAGTCGAGGCGCATAATTTACGACAGCGTCTGCCAAGGATCACAGTCGCATTGCGGGATGAGGCGTGGCAGTTGTAGAAAGGTGCTGAGGTGATGAGGTATAGAGAGGTATATAGAAATGAAGAGGGGTAGCCGGGTGCGGGGCGCGAGCTGCGGCGTTGACTTGACTTATCAATTTCACGGGAATCCAATCGATTTTTATATGAGAGCGCGCAGATAAACCGCAAAAATCAAGCAATAAAATCGCTGCCCAAGCAGCAAAACAAAAATAAAAAAAAAATCAACAAAGCAAAAAAAAAAATCTTTAAGCCAGGCCAATAACAACAACAATAACAGCAACAAGATGAAACCACTAAAGCGGAGCAGAGCCACAGAGCCACAGTGCAAAATGAAGAGCAGCCGCAAGAGGCTGACACTGAGACTGGGACTAAAGCTGACTCTGGGACTGTAAGCCGAGCTAGAGAGTGTAAAAGAGAGAGAAAGAGAGTGAGCGAGAGAGAGAGTGGGATAAAGAGTAGGATAAAGAGGGAACAGAAGATGAGAGGCAGAGAGGTAAATACCAAAACGGCAATAAATGGTGTTGATATCCCGCGAAGCGTGTGAAGACGCTAACGATGCCGCCAAAACTTGTTAACCACAAAAATTATTGCATGAGATGAAATAAATTAAGGTGGCGGCGTCGACTGCAGCAGCAGCAGCAACAACAACAGCAACAACAGCAACAACAGCAACAACAACAACAACAGCAACAACATCAACAACAACAGCAACAGCAGCAGCAGAGGTAGTCGCAGCTATAGTTGGAACAGTTGGAACAGTTTGGAGCAGTCGCTGTCGCAGTCGCAGTTAAAGTCCAGTCAAACTATTCACAATGCTTCCTATTGCTCGCATCCTTGCTCCGATGGCGACGGTCTTTCCAGCCAGGCGTACAGGCCGCCAGTGGCGACGTCGACGTCTTCTCCAGGCCGCATCTCCACCAATGTTGCCATCGTCATCGTCTGCTGCTGCTGCTGCTCTTGCTGCTGTTGCTGTTGTTGTTACCGTTGTTGTTGCTGTTGCTGCTGTTGTTGTTGTTGTGTGTGTACTTTTGGTGAAATGAAATGACAGACACAGCGCGCAAGATGCAAATTTACCTATGGAATGCTGAACAGACTATATAGAATCTGGAGCACACTACACATACCACGGTCTCGCCTATATATCCATTCATTCTAGCAAAACTAACCTCTCCTGGTTAACTCAAAATAATCTATTGCCCAAGAAGTCCACGCAGGATATATATCAATTGGTGGATTTGTATGTAGAAATGCTTAGTATCAATTTATATTATAGGTTGAAGATATCACATCATAGCCTAAAATCGTTACAAGGATTTAAAGAGCAATCCTAGACTTCATTTTTATACAATAACTTGTTCTTTACCCCAGCTGCAGAAAGATCTTAATTTCCTATATGCTGTAGAAATTTATTCTTAGAATAGTTGATGTATTTACGTCTTGGTTCTCCCGATCAGCTTTCTCGATTGGTTCACCCTATAGATTATCCCGAGGCGACAATCCCCCATAACCGATAATTTTCAGTCCAATTTGAGTAGCACTAGACGGCTATCTGTATTCTGTTAAAATTTACTAGAGGCCCAGTAAACTTAAGGATCTTTATATAGTTTTTCCTTTCGAAAATAAAATTTATATATCATTATCAAACACTTAAGAACTCTTTTGATTCCATACAAAATATCATTCCCGGAAACTGTGCTTGTTATCCTAGAATTAAGAAATCCTACATCAACTATAATGCAATATTATATTGTTACATGTAACATGATCTAAAAGATGCTACTATTTTGACAGTATCAAAAAATTTTATTTTCTATAATGTAAAGGGAAATCTCTTTGGCCTGTTTTTCGTTTTACTAAAAACCCTTTCTTATGGTTATTTCTCTTTGAAAGAATACATCCTGTACACTTATTCAGTTCTTATATTTCCCTCTGTAGCTCATTTCCTGCCCACAGTATATACATTCAACGACTTAAAAAGCTTTCTACCAATAAGTATGCTTTATATTTGATAGTTTTACAACACTGTTCGAAAGGTAGGGCATAAGTGAGAGTCATTACAGCCGTGTGCTACACATACGAATATGAAAAACATTTGCACTGACCGTTCGACCATTCGACCGATCGGCCGACTGAACGTAAAGCTCTCTCTGTCCAGTTGTTGTTGCTGCAGTTTCCCCTTGCAGCTCGCTTTTCCCTTCAGCATCACCTTCGTCTTCTTTTTCATACCAAATGTACTCCCTTCCCTACCGTTTCAACAAGTGCTGTATGCACTCTCACAGCAGTCGCTTGTAGAACGTCTTCCCATCTTTACGTCTCAGCAATTCCTATACCTAACCCCTACTTTATACTCCCCAATCTACCCTGCTACCCAACCGTCCTGCTTCCTGCACATTTTCGCTCTGGGATGGCGGCGCTGCCGTTTTAGCAACATTGCAATCATCTGAAAATTCCATTCCAATCAAATTAAAAACTGGCGTCTACCTTTTTATCATTTTCTTATCAGATCTCAAGATCTGCCGCAGTGATGCCTTCTGCTGTGCGCCTTTCTGTGTGTGTATTTGTGTCTATGTTTGTGTGTATATGTGTTTGTGTTTGGTTGTGGTCTGCTGTGGTGGCTGTAGCACCGATTCTGACTATGGCACTGGCTGTGGCTCTGGCTCTGGCACTGGCACTGGCACTGGCACTGGCTCTGGCTCTGGCTGTGTGCTTGAGACTGGCTCGACTTTTTTGTTGTTGTTTTCGTTTTTTATATAATAAGCAGATCTTTGTCCCAAAGAAACCGTGGCCATAATATATCAATATAAACGCATACCCACACTCACACTCACACTCACACATACACATACACACACACACATATATACATAGTGAGAGCGCCTGGGAAGCAAAGCACATTCATGGTTTGAACTGAAGCTGGACGTTGACTTTAACTTTTAGAGTTGAGGAGAGTTTTGGTAAAGGGGATTTTTGCAATGTTTGAGGAGGGAGTGCAGCGGGGGCGAGGACGATACTAGCGGGTAACAGAGGCAAATGCGACGACCAGCGGCGACGTCAACGGCAACAGCAACGGCAACGGCAATGGCAACGGCGTTGACGATGCGAACGACGATGAAATCCATTAGTTTTGCACCTTTGCAACATGTTGCAGCATCGCCGTCGCCAAGTCGCCAAAAAGTTGTTGTTGTTGTTATTATTGTTGCTGTTGCTGTTGCTGTTGTTGGCCATTGCTGGACCGCAAATTGGTAAAAATTAACACGCTGCTTTGCTCTTGACCAAAAACGGTCACCACGAAGCCCATTTTGCTTTTAGGCGTCTGTCGCCAAAATTCCTTTCATGACGAGATCTCCCCATCAACCACACACTCCTTCTACTTCTCAAGCTACAATACATGCAACCCTCCCTCTATTATACCATACACTCCTCCCCCTAAGAGTGTCACGTCCTACTTATTCACCAATGGCCATCGACATCCACAACCACAACCACAACCACAACCACATCCACAAACACATTCACGACCACATCGACAAGAGCAACAACATCACCAACGCCGTTTCATACTTCAATTTATTAAATTAATTGGCTTTGTGTCGGCTTCGGTTCGTTTTCCATTTAAGGTGATCTCTGGCAGAGTAATGCAGGTTATGGCCACAAAGGGGGGGGGGGGGGGGGAGTGAAGGAGGTTAAGGGGGTAGCAGTTAAAGCAGCTAAAACAAAAACAAAAACAAAAAAAAGAAGCGCCAATTTGTGTAATTTTAAAAAAGATTTGGAAATCTGCCATGAAATGATAGAAATCTCTTGATTCCATACCAACTGATTTCAGCTCTCGATCCTTGCTTCAGTTTATAGTATCTTTGGTCATATCTCAGACGCATTCCTGGCATCCACTGGTAGCCTAAAGCTGAAGTTCCATTGATTGGGTTTTACTTGTTGTTGTTGTTGTTGTTGTTGTTGCTGTTTTTATTCTTTTGTTGATTATTTAAGGTGTTAATGATTTCATTTTTGGCCACCCAATTGCCAAAATGCCAAAGTGAATCGTTCGTTATCTCTCGCACCGTTGGGCATGTGCAGGTTCCACACTCTCATTCTCATACTCACACACATACATACATTCTCATGTGTATCCTCGTTCACATTCACATCCTCCACGTCCTCGTCCAGTGCTCGGCTTATCGCTTTAATCTCTTCTGACAGTGATTATTGCTGTTTGCGGATTGTGCAATTGATGTGCGAACTTCGACACCGTCTAAAAGAAGTATCAGAATGCGAATGTATATAAGAGTATATATATATATATATATATATATATATATGTATATATATACGTATATGTATAGCTAAATTTATATGAATATATATATATATATATGTATGTATAAGAATGCGAATGAGATCAAACTGGGAAGCAGAACGAAATTGAGCTCAAAGATCGAGAGACCTCTACCATCTTGGCTGTCAGCGCCAGGCAGCCTCTTGCAGTCTCTATTTACAGCAGGGCGGCATCGCTTTTAGCACCCAAATATGATGTCATGGCCCCAGTCTCAACTCCCAGTTACCAGCTAACAGCTAACAGCTACCAGCTTTAACTGCAGCTATAGCTACAGCCTCAGCCCCCAACCATAGCCCTTAACCATAAGCTTTACTTAGGGCTCAGACGCCGTCTCATACCCAATATCCAATACCCAATACCCAATACTAAATACCAAATACCCAATATCCAATGCTCATACCCGTTGACGTTGCCATTGCATAGGCATAGGCATTGGCATTGCCATTGGCATTGGCAATGCAGTTTAACCAGGATCTGGACACTGGGTAGTCAGCTCGAGCTGCTGCTGTAAGTCGAAACCCCAAAAAGGGCAATTTTTGAAATCATACGCCAAACATGGCGCGACATAACTGCAGAGATGGGTAGCTTGGGAAGCTTGGGAAGCTGGAAAGGAATGGATAGCTAGCTGCCAAAGAGCCACCAAACAGTTCAAGGGATCTGAGCATTGTTCTTTGCACTGTCGCTTTCGCACTTCACAAAGGGATAGAGTTCAATTTGGAAACAAAAGACTTAAGCAACGAACTTGCACCAATGGACTTTTTAGCCTCTTTGCCTTTTGATTAAAGGAAAATAGGAGCTAATGGAAATGTGCAAAATCGAAAAGTATGTAAGAGTTAGAAATAATTATCTGAAACCCCATAAAGTATATATATGCTCGATCAGGACAACTAACTGAGACGATCTAGCCATGTTCGTCTGTCAGTACGTCCGTCTATATGAACATCTGTTTCTCAGGGGCTATAAGAGCTAGACCAACCAAATTTGGAATATAGATTCCTTATTTTTGTAGCTATACGAGTTTATGTTTGTTTTTTTTAAAATCCTCCCCTGACCCCCGCAGTACAAAAAACATGATTATTGAGCACAATTCTTAACCGATTGGTTTTATTATGAACATGTGTGTATATTTGTGTTGTATGTGGCTGTGTATAGGCAAAGGAGCTCTCGTAGTCGGGTACAACCGACCACAGCTTTCTTACTTGTTTTTGACTGTACAAGCATATATATACCATACTAAAAATATATATACATATTATATATATATATATATATATATATATATATTATATTTGTTTTTTTTTTTTTGAATTGGTAGCTGCAACCAAAGTGCTGTTGCTGCTGCTGCTGCTGCCGTGTTGCAGTGAGAGTATTTTGGACCAAAAAGGTGTCGCTGATTGTCTTTTAAGAGACGGCAACGGCGGCGCCGCCATCGCCAGGGCGCGTTGACAGTTGTTGTGATTGTGATTGTTGTTGCCGTTTTGGCTGAGGTTAACTCTGTGGCTATAGTAGCTATGGTTCTGACTCTGGCTTTGGCTCTGCCACTGCTTCTGCCTCTGCCTCTGCCTCTGACTCTGGCTGCTGCTCCGATGGCTATGTCTTTGGCTTGCATTGTTGTTGCCGTCTGGAATGCGACCGTCGCCTCTCCTTATGCCGGTGCATTCAATCGAATTCAATTGTTTTTGGCAGTCGCACCGAAAAAAAATAACCAAAAAAATTTATATATATATATATATTTATATATATATAAATATATAAGAAAAAAAAACTCCAGCAAAAATTGCAAAACAGTCGGCCGCATTCCCACACAGATCAAGCGCTCAGCTGAAGGTGGAGCGAAGTGAGGTGTGTGTATGTGTGTTTGTATGTATGATGTGCATGGTGTACATGTGTATGTTGTGGTGTATGAAGTGAAACAGCAGCCATGGCACCATCCACCCAGAAGTGAGAAGCAATATCTGTTTTTATTTTGTTTTTTTTTCTCTTCTGTTTTTATTATTTATCATTTTTTTTCTTCGCCCTCTATCCCCCACTCTCTTCGCTATTCCCATACGTTCTCTTTTGCTGTGTGTGCTTGGTGTCTGTGTAAAGTTGCGCCTGCCGCGGTAGCTGCCATAATCAGGCTGACCATCCTCCAATCCTCGAAGCTGGCGCTAAAACCTCAAGCGATAATCGCGCATCAATTCGTTTTATAATGATGACGAGCACACAGCACAAGGCACACATACACTTACACACACACATATATGTATATATGTTATTATATATACACAGAGCAAAAAGAACGTTGTTGAAAACAACTCCACAATCGATGCTGGTGGCAAGTTTATCTAACGCTGGCAATCTCCTTGCCCAGCGCCAAGTGTGAGCTGAGCCAATTGGTTGCCGCAACTCTCAAGTTCCCTCTTTGGGGACCTTGAGCATTTTAGAATCTTGCCTCCACTGCCACAATATATATATATATATATATACATATTTACGTATATAAATATATATATTTAGAGCCTGTAACTGTAGTCAATTAGCTACTCAAGGCAGTTGGTAACATCCTATACTTGGCTTGTACTTCTCGGGGTTTTTCTTACGTTTTTCCTTGAGTGTTCTTCAATTGTTTCTGCATGTTGTATATGCCATGCTCAGCTTTTTCTCTACCGTTTGCAATTGGATTTAAGTTCCGTATAAGCCCAAGCTTACTAAGCTCTTAAAATTTCTATCATGATATGTCAGCTTAGGAGAGTCAAATTTTTTTCTGCTGTGCTTAAGAGAAAAAATGCCCTCCGAAAGGGTTCCTAAGTGATTTTATGAAGCTAACCTTTATATCATTTGCATAAAAGTTAAATCATAAGAAATAATATAATATATTTAATAAGTAATAAACTATAGTCAAACATCCTTAGGAAATCTAGGGAAACCTGCGTTTTCCGAGCCTCCACTCATTCTTGCAAACATTTCCATTGAATTTCATTTCATTTAAGGATAAAAGGAAGCTTTTATGAAAATTTAAAACCTGCCAAATTGCCATGAAAAGTTTCCTTTTAAATTATTTAAAGTTTTCAACCTGTGCTTCAACTGCTTTTCCTGGACAGCCTTTTCCTAGAAGACACGAAACAGATATGAGTAATGTTTCCATTGGCTAAAGTCCTTTCTTATCTTATCATACAATATAAGAGTATTTGTATTTCGTTGAATTTGAATGTGATGCTATTGCTTGTTGTTGTTGCTGCGTCATTAAAAGCTGCCGATCTCTGTGCCCAGCCGAGCAATCGGGCAATCGGGCAATCGGGCAGGCAGACAAGCCGGCAACCAGTCCGAGTCTGTATTGTATAGTTAAAGGCAGTTACTGCTTACCCCTGCTGCTCGTTACCCTCCTCCTTTTTTTCATGTTGCTGCTGCTGCTGTTGTTGCTGTTGCTGCCTACAATAAGCAGTGGCAATAGAAATCATTAGCAGCATCGATGGCGTTGGCAGGCAGCAAACGGCATGCGGTAAGCAGTCAGTGGCAGGCGGAGCTCATCCCGAAGCTATCTAATCTGCGGTTAGGGGTAGGCAGCAGCAGCAACAACAGCAGCAGCATCAGAAGCAGCAGCTCTGGCGCTTGCCTTGGCTACCTTTTGATTTCTGTTGATTTAAAGCGCTGATTACTAATTTTATTAATTTTTCAACGAGCGGCAAGTTGTGGCTGGGCTATGGCAATGGCTATGTCTATAGCTATATAGAGCTATGGGCTATTGAATGTTGTATTGGTTATTGTTGTTGTTGTCGTTGTTGGCAGTGAATGAGATTGTACCTTTGGGTGCCTCCTTAGGTGCTCCTTAGGTGCTGTTGTCGCTTTTGATTTAGTTGATGTCTTTATGAAGCATTTGAAATACGACACTTTATTTTTTGGAGAAGCATTCGAGCTGGAGCTGGAGATACTGAAATTAAAAGTGATTTCATTTAACGGTAAGTTAAGGCAGAGGCGCCTTTTGAAGTGGCATCGAATGAATCACATTGTGATAATGATGTTTACATATCATAATCAAGTAGAATTCACTTCATCATTATGTTGATCAAATTGCAAACAAAATATCATATCAAAATCTTAACAATTCATAGACTTACTAATAGACATATACATATATAGAGAATAGTAGAGAAAGAACAAAAGGGAAATAGACATTAACAGACAGCTGGCAGTTAGGATTGATGAAATGATGCTCTTAACCCCTTGATGACCGCCAAAAACGGTGTTAATCAGATCATTTACACAAACGACACGCACGTCCACAACTACATGTATTCCTATCCAGGTTCACATACACATCAAAGTCAGCTGAAGCAGCTGCCTTGACCCTGACCTACAAGTGGGTAAGCACTGAGAGAGATAAAGAAAGATAGATAGAGATATAGAGGGAGAAGAGAAACAGTTAAGGACTCTATGTGTATAGCGTCTGAAAGTCGGCTAATAGAAATGTGCTCAAGTAACCTAAAGCCGTTGGCATTGCCGAGACCAGCGAAACCAAAGCCAATTTCAATTTCAATGGCAATACTATTACCAACACCAATACTACTACCAATACCATTACCAATACTAATACCAATGCCACACAAAGATATCCACTAAATATGAATCAATGTCAGGGGCAAAGCGTGCGGCACAAAGACGCAGCTTGCTGGGCGTCCTGCCAGGACACTATTGCTTAGGCTACCGAAACGGCACGGATAGACAAATTGAATGCAAACAACAACAAATAACAAACAACAGCAACAGCAACAACAACAATAAAAACAACAAACAAACAAACTAATTCCAAGAACACACACAGCAGACGAGCAGAAGAAAGGAAACAGCCAAAACTGAGTCTCAATGAATGAAAATGAAAATTGAAAGAAGGAATACGAAATGAAAGAACTCAGATCGTGTACGCAATATCAGCGGATAATTGAGCCTAATAGGATTTTAAGTGCACACACACACATAGTTATAGGCAAGGAACTGTGGGTATATTATGTGTGTGTGCTCCCACTGTGCCTAAGACCTTAAAACCTTCCTTTTAGGAAGCTGTCTGTGTGTGTGTGGAGTGTGCGCGAGGATAACGGCTGATGTGTATAGAGAGAAAGAGAGAGAGAGAGAAAGAAGGAGAGAGAGAAAGAGAAACAAAGAAAGAGTGGGAGAGAAAGGGAAAGGGAGTAAGAGAAATCTGTTCCGGTCATTAAACGTACCGCCCTAGCCTCTAGCCTCGAGGTTCCAATTTCCTACTAGGCAGCGCTGTCAGCGTCTGCATGAGTCAGCTGACTTTGCTTTTGTTGTATGTGTGTGTGTGTGTGTGTGTGCTGCGTGTGTTGTTGCAGTCTGAGGTAAATTGTGCGTGTTGCGGCATGAAAATATCAACAGAGTTAAAAACAGAAAGAGAAGAGAGGAGCATAGACAACATAGACTATTTGCAGCAGGAGTTGCAGGAAGGAAGCGAGAAGGGAGACTGAGCAGAGAGATAAACAGGAAGAATGACCTGCTGCTTGGTACACAATGAGCCGCAAGTCGTCAACGGTCAGAGACCAAGCCCATAACCATAGCCATAGTCAGGGCCAACTCTAAACCCAAACTCATTGAACGCCAGCAGCGTCTACAACGTCGACGTCGTCGTCGGCTTATGACGCTCACACAGTCAGACAATTAGCGATACAATGAGATTGAGATGCAGACGATGCACCCTTAATATCCTATACTATATTATATACATATATACACATATATATGTGTGTGTGTGTGTGTGTGTGTGTTCCGGCAACGGAAGCGAGCACCACACACAGCCAGGACAGGAGCAAAAGAAGATAAAGTTGTCAGCTGATCTTTGACCAGATGAAATGATGATGCAGCACACAGTCTGTTGTGTTGGTGGGCGTGGCATGTTCAGTCATTACCCGACTACCGAATGATGTGGCAATTATGCACCAACTGATGTTAATTGAGCTCAACTATTACTACTACGAAACTAAAGAAAACTAAGAGACTAAGACTCTAAAAACTGAAAACTGACAAATGCAAACAGAGAACTGAATACAGAAAAAAAACGAAATATAAAACAAGTAGGAAGACTGTTGTCGGCTGTAGCCGAATAAAAGAATCTTCTTTGCCAACATACATACACATCTATACAAACATATACAAATTTTGGTTGATCTAGCTCTTATAGTCTATGAGAAACAGGTGTTCATACAGACGGACAGACGGAAAGACAGACAGACAGACATAGGTAGATCGACTCGGCTGCTCGTCCTGACCAAGAATATATATACTTTATGGGGTCTCAGATGATTATTTATACCTGTTACATACGTTTCGATTTTGCACAAATTCATGAGCTCCCTTTTTGCCATTTTTAAGGGCAAAGAGGCTAAAAAGAACCTGAAGAACTGCAAATTGAAGTTTAAAGTTGGAAATTGAATGCTTTAGAATACATTTATAGATCCAAAGGATAGCAAGCAACTTGTGGACAATGAGCTGTAGCCGCCGCCGCCGCCGCCAAAGGACAAAAGTTTATAAAGATTTATAGGCTAAGATCCACAATGAGCGAGTGAAATTTCAGAAATGCGCAGACAAAGTCAAAGACGAAACATGGAGACATTCAATCAACGCTGTTTTTCGAATCTGACAAACCCCAAATGATGAACTGCCATTGCTAATCCAATTGAAATCGAAATCAAAAACGAGATCCAGTTGGAATTGAATTGGAGTTGGACTTAAAGTTGAAGTTGGAATTGAAACTGAAGCTAAAGAGATGAAGATCAAGATCAAGATCAAAATCAAAATCGAAAATAAAGTTAAACTTGCAGTTTGGTTAGTAAAGTTTGTTTAAGTTTTAAGCCACAACAACAACAAGATCAAAATCAGTTAGAGAGCTAAAGATCAAACTGAAGAGAGATCCAATTGTACCTAAACAAAGGAAATTCCAGACGAGTTTTGTGCTAAATTTATGCAGATGATTTATGTATAAATCATCGGCACAAACGAATCAACCAAATGACTCAGAAGACTGTATAAGCATGTTGATTATAATAATGATCATAATCATGCTCATTATGAACTTCTTGATGGTCTTTAAATATGTATGTAATTGTATGTATGTTAGTATGTATGTATATAGATCTAGACCATTATATTTGTATATGGCATACATTATTATATAGTTATGCTACGCCAAAGACGCTGATCGTAAAAAAAATCAAAGCAAACTTTACGATCGTCACAACACTTAGAATTATGCCATAACCTCAGCTAATCAGATAGTTTTAAGCCCCTTTGCCTTTTGAAAAAAGGAAAAAGGGAGCTAATGGATTTTTGCAAAATCGAAAAATATATAATAGGTAGAAATAATCATCTAAGAGCATATAAAGTATATATATTCTTGATCAGGATCTAGCTAGGATCTAGATCTAGCTATGTCATTCTGTTTCTCATAGGCTATAGGAGCTATAGCAATGAAATTTGGAATCTAGATTCCTTATTTTCGTATGCTATACGAGTTGATGTTTGATTTTTGAATTTCCTGACCCCGCAGTACGAAAAACACGCGTGTTAAGCACAATTCTGAAGTGATTGAATTTCTTTTTGCTTCACATAATAAGTAAACCATTCTTGATCTACATTTTGAATTTCACAAGATTGGTTGAAGAATAACACAGAAGTTATTGAAAATTAGTATTTGTACGAGTGTATATATGTTTGTATGTGGGCAAAGGGGCTCTCGCAGTCGGATAAGCCCGACTACAGCTTTACTACTTGTTAGTGTCGGGGTCAAAACAACTCAATTAGGCAACGTGTTGCCAACTCTGAAACTTAAGATTTACCCACACCCCATGACAACTTATATATATATATATAAGTATATATTGTATATATGTGCTATAGCTCTATCTCTGTCTCACTTTTGTAGTGTCTCTATCTCTCTGCATGCCAAGCTCATAAAATTTAATGACAACGCTTAATTATAAAATCAATAAGAGACGCCGCACACGCCGATCACTTGACGCTGTGAAGAGATGAGTTGATTTCACTTAAGTAGAGAGAAGAGATAGGAATGTACAAAGTAAGCGAGAGAGAGAGAGAGAGAGAGAGAGAGAGGTAAGGTACAGCAATATGTATAGGGACACGCTCTCGAGGATCTGGCTTTTGGTCAGCTGCCATAAGTTTTGTCAATTTATACGAGAGACACAAAACACACCAAGAAAACCAGAAAACGAAATCACGCTAAGCGCAATAAAAAGCGCAAAACATTTTAACGCGCCGCGGCGATAAAGTATCTAAAAACATTAGCACGGACAATGTATTTTGTGTTTTTTTATTCTTCCCTCTATATATATATACTTATATACATATATATATATATATAGAAATTATATAGTTATGCGGGGGGTTATCTTAAGTAGCGGCCACCCTGAAAGAGTTGTGATAATTTGATGGAAATGATGTCTCAATTAGCTGCATTGTATGTTTAATCGATGAACGATTAACGTTAATCGATAATTGCTATTATAGAAATAGCTTGCTGCGTGTGAAATATAACAAATTGCTTTTCTCTGCTTTTCTTCCTATATATATATATATATATATACATATATACATATATACATATATATATATGTAGACACATATATTGAATTTCCAACCCTCCACTCCCCTTTCGCATAATTCTCTCAATCAATTTTCGTTTTTATTTTTATTTTCATTTCGTTTTCTTTTTTTTTTTATAGTTTTGGAAAAATATTTTGCCAATTCATTATGCGCCCTGTCTAAATATTATTGAATTGAGAGAATGTGAGAATGAGAGTGTTGAGTGTTGAGTTTAGAGTGTTCGCCATTGAGAGGGGAGAAAACGGAGAAAGGTAAAAAGGTCTGTTAAAATTAGAAGGAAAAAAAAATAGGGAGTGAAGTGGCAACGGTTGGTATTAGGGGGAAGAGTAGGGGGATTACCTAGGGGTAGGCTGGCTATTGGTAAAAGGAAAATTTCCATACATAAATCGTAATCGTAAACGTTAAACGATAAACGTTAACCGTTAACGTTAAACGTAATCATAATCGTAATTAAATTAAAGACGCAAACACAACAAATGAGAAGAAATCAAACAAAAGGACACAACAATAATAATAATAAATAATGACAGCTAAAGGCAGAAGGAGAAGTAGCTGGGGAAAGGTAGTGCATGTAGTAGTATTAGTCGTATTAGCAGTAGTTAAGGATGAGGAGAGATGGAGGAGCAGTAGAAATCATGCCCATCCGACAGCAGGCAGGCAGTCGGGCAGGCAGCAGGATAACAGCAGCACAGGCAATGCTAAAACACTAAGGAATAAAGAAAGCAGCTGTCACAAATTGTGTGTCCTTTATAAATGTTAGTCTGGGTGTGTGTATATATATGTGTGTGTGTGTGTGTGTGTGTGTGTTTGTATGTTTGTATATGCACAATAAAGAACACAATTCCCTAGTGACCTTTTTTGGCAGGAGCCACAGACAGACTCCTGGTGGCTGACTGCTGACTGGAGCTGAGGCTGAAGCTGAGGCTGAGACTGAGGCTGCGGCTGTCCAGGAGAACGCCACATGCGCCACGTGCTAAGTCGTTGATCCTGCCAATGCCAATGCCAAGGCATAAGGACAAACAAAAAAAAAAAAACATAAAGAACAAGAAAGGCAAAGACCAGGCACACAACAAAATACATCACAGCACAACACGACACACACACACACACACACGCATACATATACATATAGAGAGCACAACAACAGCTGCCAGCTGCAGACAAAGGCTGAGTGCCAGGATCCAGGACCTGCACTATATAAATGTGTCTAAAAAATATATTGAGGGACGCAATGCGACCTGTAGCACCTGCTTCTATGGGGCGTGCTCCGTTTTCTCTCTCTCTCCCTTTCACTCAATATACCTCTCTCATTTCACTCTCTCTCTCTCTCTCTGTGTGTTTTTCTCTCTTCCTCATTTTTTAGTCTGTTGGCAACAAATGAGCAACAAGGTGCCAAAAATAACTAGTAGTAGCATTTGCTTTACCCTAACACTATCTGAAGACCTCCTACGGTACACTCCAAGTCCTATGCTCTATCTCTTTACCCATAGCCATACCCTAAACCCATTTCAATGTACCCATTCCCGTACCCATTTCCGTACCGATTGCCGGTTACCGCTTAACGTTTGCCGTTTGCCAGCTTGGTGTGCGGCTAATTAATGAAGGTAGCCGCTTTATCAGCAAAATGTCTGACGCCAGACCACACGAGTGTTGCTTTTTGGGTTCCCAAAATTGGGTTCACATTTTGTTGGGTTTCTTGTTGCTGTTGTTGTTTTCGTTGTTGTTGTTGTTGTTGTTATTGTCGTTGGCCTGTCGCATGACTCACAATATGAGGAGGAGCAACCACTTTCAGTAAAACTGTGACAGAATAAGACAGAGAAATTAACAGTATATAAAGTCTTCTCCTCACATACACTGAGAGAGCGCGATAGAGAGAGGGGCTTAAGTCCTTGTTTCTTTACTCGTTTTTAGCACGTGGATGTGCGCAAGTTTTGCAGCTGCCCATGCTCCATGCCCCATGCACCTGCAACTAACCATTAGCCGCACTGATCGATAGCTTTGCAACTTGTTCTTGCTCTTTAGAAATGGTTATAGCCATGGCTAAGCCTTTTGGCTATATGCACTTCTATATGTCGAAAACTATGCAAGAAAAAATACAAAAAAAAAGTTTAAAAAAAAAAATAAAAAGCCGCTTTATAATTTGAAAGAAGATCGCGTCCGCCTTATTGTCGCCGACTAACTGCATTTAACAGTTGTCTGCAGCTGTCTCTCTGGATATAGGCAAGGGTTGTGAATATATATATATATATACATATATATGTATGTATGTTTAACTGCAAGAAGTCATCCCTAACTAACCATGCTCAAATTTACTTCAATTAAGTTCTTTCTTTTCTCTTCTCTTTTTTGGCAATTCACTAAAGTTTAAGGCACTCCACAAAAAGGAACACCACCTTTGAGCTATATTTGATCCTAAGGAAAATCTAGAAACCCTATGTAGTAGTAGCTTAAGTACTTCAACTGAGCACTAACCATAAGCAAATCAAAACTCCTTTAAAGTAGACTTCCTTATCTATCTAGAGAGGAAACAAATTCAATTCAATTCAATGAATCCAAATAAATTCCGAGTTAAGGAAATAATAGGAACTGAACCAATACGAAAAGCTTCATTCTGCTAAGAGAATATCTAGGGTCACATATTTGACCAACTAGATAAAATGATCTTTAGTATACGCATTAAACTTTACCCTCCAACGAAATATTTTCTGTGTTTCTAAAGCAATTGAAAATATTCTCCTGAAAAACCCTCCAGGATTGTGCATTATTTTCCCCAAGTTAAAACCAATTAAAAAGTGCTTTTAGAGTTATTATTAAATTAATATTCCTAAAGCAATTGCCAATGAGAATCATATTCAAGAAGCTATAAACTTTTCATGCCAAAACTGTCTAGGAAAACTCATTTGTAGAGCTCAATTCTAATGCTGTAACCGCAAGTTTTTGCTTACAAAAAAAAAACCAAAAAGTATATTAAAACAAATGTTACAGCTAAGCTCATATCTTTTTAAGATTATTTCTGAAAGCTCTTCCTTACTTAGGTTAAGGAAAACATGAGAGGAAGAACAAGTAAGAAATCTGTATTTAAGTTTACCCGACTACGAGAACCTTTTTGCCTATATACACACACATACACATACACATATATATATAGTTCTACATGCACTTTAAGCCATTGCGTGCACCTTTTAGTCCCCCACGTTCCATAACGCGATATTTTTTGTTGAATAAATTTTGTAGTTTTTATTCAATGTTAATGAAATTTGCAATGTAGATCAAGAATGGTTTAGTCAATATGTGTGCAGAAAAAGAAATTCGATCGGTTGAAAATTGTGCTTTATAATCGGGTTTTTCGTAATGCAGGGGAATGCAGCAGATTCAAATCTAAAACAAACTCGTATAGCGTACGTACGAATTTAGATTCCAAATTTGATTGCTCTAGATATTTTAGTTTCTGATAAACTGATCTTCGTGCGAATAGATAGACGGACGGGGCTACATCGACTCGGCTATTCGTCTTGATCAAGAATATATATACTTTATGGGGTCTCAGACGACCTTCTACCTGTTACATACTTTTCGATTTCCATTAGCTCCCTTTTTCCATATTTCAAAAGGCAAGGGGCTAAAAAATATGGGAGACTTTGTGATAACTTGATTTTGAGTAAGTTCTTAATAGACCGCTCAAAGACTAAAGCTTTATAAATTCTTAAGGCTCTAGAATGAAGAACATAAAAAAATAAAACAGAAAATAAAAAGAAGTATGAGAAATGAATATGTAGATGGAAAGATGAAGTGATGGAGTTAGAGTTGAAGCTGTAGCTGTAGCTATAGCTGTAGCTGAAGCTGGAGTTGAAAAGGAACAAAAAAAAGGGGCTAAAAAGACATTTGAAAAGGAAAACTGAAACTGGAGGATTCTGGTTAAACAAAGTGATATATCTACTTATTAATAGGTTGGTCTACTACACTAGGTTTAAGCCTTACATTTCATATTTGTCTACGCAGTCGATGAGTAAAGAAAGAGTAGAAGGGGGGAATGGTGCGAGGGGGATGGGGGCTATGCGACGTGTTGGTGTTGCTGTTGCTGTTGTGGCTAACCGTGGCCAATGCCAATAAACAATAATTCCCATGACTGCCACTAAGGCGCAACGTACACAGCGACTTCCCAGACACTGCGACGACGATGACGACGACGACAACAACGACGGCGGTCGGCTAGAGTTGTGAACTACTCACGGCAGCAGCAACAGCAACAAGAACAGGTGAGATGTGTTTGTTGCTGCGCCACACCGAAGTTGGTTTTTTTTTCCTACTTTACGTTCATCATCATCAGACAGCAGCCACTATGAGCAACAACAACAGCAGCAGCAACATACAGCACACACAGCTCTAAACACACATACACACACACACTCACATAAATATACACACATTTAACTAGTAACACAGACGCTTTCACGGCTGTGTCTCTGGGAGACCCGGAGCTGGGCAAGTTGATCTGCGCTTGATCTTGTCATTAAATGTTGTTGTTGTTGCTGTGCTGTTGTTGCTGTTGCTGTTGCTGTTGCTGTTGTTACTGCTGCTGCTGTAAGGTACAAGCTACTTGCGACAAGTTGCACGACCGCCGCTAGCCACCTGGTTTATTGAAATTTGTTTGCATCATGTTGCAGCAACATTGTGAGTGCAACCTGCTGCTTATAGTCTATTGCTGTTGCTTCTGCTATTGCTGCTGATGTTACTGTTGCTGTTGCTATTGCTGCTGTTGATGTTGTTATTGCCAGTGGCTACCAGTTTTTGCGGCGCACTTCCTAAACAAAATAGTTCACAATTTGCAACAGCTTTTCCCATTTCCACGCACGGAATGCGGCCAGGCAGACCGTCCTTGAAGCTCTTCCACTTGCACTTGCGGTTGCTTTGGCTCTTGCATTTACTATTGCTCTTGCTGTTGCGGTTGCAGTTGCAGTTGCAGTTGCATTAACTACAAATAAACCTAGCAAAGAGCTTCACATCGCCAACAGCTATCAACATCAGCATCGCTTTCGTCATCGTCATCCTCATCGTCATCGTCATAGTAAATAACTTGTTATGGTTAAATATTTCAACGTTGCCTGCCATGACATGACCAGCTCTATAGCCAACCCGCAGCTACACTCCACTCTACCAGTATCCACTCCCAGTCTATGGAGCCTGTTGCTTGGTGTCCAGGTTGCCGTCAGTGCTTACTCAAGTTGACAGGCGCTGGAAGCGCGTTGCTCGCTTCTAAATATCTGTCTGCGGCATTTGTTGATAAGCATGCCACAGCCACTGCCACTGCCACAGCCACTGCCGCAGCCACTGCCACTACCACAGCCAGTGGCATAGCTATATCCAGAGTCCAAGCTAGTGCCAGAGTCCAGACAGCCTTCAACGCAATATGGAGCTACTCTTGTTGTTGTTCTGCCTGTTCCTCAACCTCTTCAACTTCCTCCTGCTCCGTTACCCTCAGCTGCTGCTACTCCATCTGTTATTATTATTTCTCTAGACTGCACGGCGTCCACTCTATAGCCAGCCCAGCACCTCCCCCAACCACAACTCCCCCTTTCCACCAGCCAACTCTTTTGCAGAACGAGAGCTGAGAAATGTCACTGCTGCTTGTAGAGCGCGTCGAGGCTCTAGTAGATCGTTTCGGCTTACCAAACTGTTTCTGCTCTTTGAGTGCCTGCAAATTATTTCAATTGCTGCTGCAAAAGAAAAAAAAACAAAACAAAACAAAAACAAAGAAAGAAAAGAAATCAGAAAATGTAGCAGATGAAGCAGAAAAAAAAAACAGAAAAGAGTCCGCCAAACTATCAACAGATATTTTTATTACTCTCAAGCCGCAAGCCTCTAGCTTTAAGTCAGTAGCTAATCAACTTTAGAGTCATGGAATTCTTCTAGAAAATGTCATCGGAATCTGAACTTATTTTGCAGACTCTCTTCATGTTTATAACTGTAGCAACTTAATAAATTTAATCAAAATACTTTCAATTCTCTGCCGCATCTCACAGCTGAGAGCTGAATCTCTTACTTTTGGGCTACGGCTACAACATTCCAGCTCAGACTCAAAATCGACTGACCGATTGGTATTCTATATGGAATTTTTGATAAAAACATTTTAAAAAAAAACATTTTAAAAATTTCAAATATATTTCCTGATAATACAAGTGTTAATATTTATAATATATATGTATAGAGACACCATAAATAAATCAAAAATGAAAGCTAACAAAGTTATTATATCCAATTTTTGATATCCTTATCAAATGTTATCTGTCTAAAAAGAGTCTTTATTTCTATATATATATTTGAATTATCATTAACTTGTACAAATAATATGTAGTTTGCTTTTCGCATAATCAGTTAATAGTCAAACTTCTTCAGTTTGCAAGTTTCTCTAATTCTACGCAGCTTTTGTCTTGGTTTTGTCACGTTTTGGCATGGATCATTGACTATTCATATCTAAATATATCTTGATATATCTTTCTTTTTAAACAATAAGTTCAATAATCTACTACTTACTCTTAGATCAAATGTTTATACTAGCTTTAAACCTGCGTCATATCCCAAATGTACCCCGTGCAATAAATTTTTGTCCTCAATCTGCTGTATGTGAACTTAATATGTTTCTATACAAATAAAATTATAATTACCTTTGAATTTATGTTCTTTTTTCTTTATTATACTTATCCTTAACTTAAGGAGCTTAACCATAAGACTTACCCAAAATGCTTCTACATATTTGCAACAATTTGGCAGAAGTTTTTCCCAAACTTCTCTCTGACAGATTTTAAATCAAATAGAATCTAATAAGGCTATGATATATAATACGATTTAGTTTATCTTCAATTCTTCATTTACTTCAATTAGATAAATCAATATGCATTATCTTTTATCTATTTCTATTCACATAGTCATCAAATACTTTAACACCTTTCTGGTGCTTCAGGATCATCTGTCAAAAGTAATTTACCATTAAAATTTCCCATTCCAATTTGTAGTTTCCCACTTAATTTATCATTTGTTTAATACAGTCTTCTTTTATATAGACTTCATCTGCTTATATGCATTATCCTTTTAGCAAAAAAAAAAAAGAAAACGTTCATCAGTTGCATTCACAAGCACAAAACATGTTTCATAGTTTTCCTTAAGTTCAACGCAAATACTATGAGACAGCCAAAGTTATTCAAGTTTCTCAGGATGCCTGAGAACAACTAAAGACCTTAAAGAAAGGAGGAAAAAAAACGCAACCAAATCAAGGCAATTGCCCACACACTACGCTACTGTTCAGTGGCCACTGTCCACCGTCCGCAGTCCAGTGTCCAGTGTCCAGTGTCCAGTGTCCAGTGTCCAGTGTCCAGTGTCCAATGGTCAGTGGTCAGTGGCCAGAAAGTGGCTGCATTCGAGATGCTCGACTTGTACCCGTAGCTGAGGTTGCTTTTGCTTTTTGGTTGTTGGTCTTGTGGATGACGGAGGGTAGCAGCAGCAGCAGGGGCACAGGCAGCAGCAGTATATTGAATGCAGGATGCAGGGTGCAGAGTATTGGAGGTCTGGAGATCGCATAGCATAACAATCTCCAGCGTCACGTTAAAGATTTCACTTGAAGCTCGCGAAAAATCACCTGATGACTAAATTAAAGTGGCGCTGGTATGCTTTGGGCAACATCTTTTCGTTGTTCATCGCCCCGTTACCCCGTTACACCGTTACCGGTACCCCATGTCACACACACACACACATACCCACATATATATATATTATCATTCCCTTTCACCCTTCACCCTACACCCTACACCCTTCACCCAATGCACAGAGACGTTTTCAGCTTGTGAACTAATTTCGTAAATTTTTCGAACTGCTCTCATTCCATCCACAATGTTTTATTTTTTCTTTATTCTCGTCTTGTTGTTGTAGGATTTTTAACCGGCTTTTTGGGCAGGCAACTCTCAGGCATACACAACGACACACACACACACATACACACACACACATACATGCACATACTGGTTGAATTTTTAATGAATTCCAATGAGCGGCTTCTTCGGCTGTTGGCCAAACGCGGTGTGCGGTCGCAGTCCCAGCCCCTAAATGGGCGGGCGAGCACTTTACTTAACTTGCAGCAAGACTTGCGGCCAGCGAGCTGCAAGTTGCAACTTGCACGTTACCAACTTGCCAACTTACCAACTTACCAACTTACCAACTTACCAACTAACCAACCTACCAACTTGCCACAGTTCAGAGAGTTGCGACTGCGATTTGGTTAGTAAGTAGACGGTTGCGACGCCTGCAGTCGGCGTCGCTGTAAACGTCGCTTGCATTTTGTGCGCCTTGTTAAGAATTTCATTAAAAATGAAGACCTGAGACCCAAAAGAATGTATGTATGTATGTATTTCCCTCTCTAACTATATCTATCTCTCTTCTGCTCTCCCTCTATGTGTATCACTGTCTCTATTACTCTTTCATTGTATATGTGTACATAGTAAACTGCGACCAAAAAATGCTGCTGCTGTTGTCGCTTTTTGTTACCTTGCCACCGTGGAGGCTGTGCGCCGGCGTTGCGCCTGCGCTTGCATATCTCCAAGACAATCAACGGGGTAACAGGCAACAGGCTACAGGCTACAGGCAACAGGCAGGCAACTACAACAATTCAAAATGCTCTATTAACTAGACAAGTGCACAGCTACAGGATACTCCTCAACTTGCTATATCCTTCGATCATAAAATTATAGCTTGAAATTACTAGAATTTCAAATAAATATCTTATATAACAAGGATCGGGGCATTATCATAGAAGTAGCAGTTGGAAGAGCTGCAAAAGGACAGCTTTAGCTGGTGAGAAGATCGAGTATATATATATATATATATGCATATATAATATAGTTTCTGTATATTGTAGTATCCTCTTGAATTTAGTCTCTATATGGTTATAGGGTATAACAATCACACACACACAAAGGAACAAATATGCACACCCAGTGGCGCTTTGTGGTCAGCCAGTGCCCACCAGCGCAGTCACAGGGTAAAGCCTAAAGCCTCGCCTCAGAGGCTCAGCCAGAGCTTGAGTCGCATCTTCGTTTTTGGGTGCAACGAAACATTTTTAATTGGTTTTGTTTCATTTTGAGCCGATGCCGCCAGAGAAGTGCAGAGCAAGCGAAGGAGGTCAGAGAACAGGAGACAGGGCGTATCAGGAGTAGTAGGAGTTGTAGTAAGCAGAAGTAGCATGAGGAGTAGTTAAAGATTATGGAGTAGAAGAGCGTGCTGAAGGTGAACTGAATAACCGCCACAGTGGCTAGCATTTTGGCATGACCAATGGGCATTGTCTCTGACCACAGTGGAGACATAAGACGAGGCAAGGCTGTGCAAGGTAAGGCAAAGTAAGGCAAAGTAAGGCAAGGTAGGACAAGGTAAGGCTCAAAGTGGAAGTGGAAGAAGGTAGCTGAAAGGAGTAGCAGAAATTGACGGACTGCCTTAAATAAGCAACTCAAGGTTGGCTGCCAGTTTTCCCTAAAGACACAGACGATGGATGCTGCAGTCGATCGGTGGCCACATCAAGTCAACAAAAGATTGAAAACTCAATATAGCACCGGGCATCGGGAGACTGCTAAAGACAGCAGAAGACTGAAAGAATGAAGACTGAGCAGACAGCAGACTCTTTAGATAAAGACAGACAGAGAAAGAGAGACAGAGAGAGAGAGCCTCGTTTAGTAGATGGTAAGTGGTAGATGAAAGATGGAGATGGAGTCTGAGTTGGACTTGCTTGTTGATGCTGCAGATGGAGCTATTGGTTGGCATAGAAGGGAGCGGTGAGCTGGCAGACACGCAAAACATTCGCCAGTTCAAATCCCAAAATTGGCAATTTATCCTTTATGAACTTACAAAATAGCCGCCGTTTATACCAAAACAAGTTAATTCGTCGTCAGTTGAAGTTGGAGTTTCAAGAGTTGGACTCGGGACTTGGACTCCATGCATCGACATCCATTTCGATTTTGACTGTAACTTCGAATTGAAGTTGGAGTTGAAGTTGAAGTTGCAGTTGGAGTTGCAGTTGCACTTACAGTTGCTTTCTTGCTTGGTATTGGTAGCAGACGTCTTCTGTTTTCGACTGTTTTGCTAGCAAGCAACTCACTGGGTCTCTTGTCGATGACGAAGGGCCGCCAACGAAACAATGAAACCAAATGAAACCAATACAGCCCACAACAACCACTGGAATTGACTAGTTACAAGGAGCAGCAGCAGTAGCAGCAGCAGCAGCAGCAGCAGCAGCAGCAGCAGCAGCAACAGGAGCAAGAAGTAGGAGGAGAAGGTGGTAGCCAAGGGAGATCCGCTACGGCGGCGCAATGAAAGTCAAGCCGAAAGTGCAATGCTTTAAGTCTATGTAGTTGGCGGCGGCGGTGTTGGTGGTGCCATTGGTGGTGATGCTGCTACTGCTGCTGCTGCTGCTGCTGCTGCTGCTGCTGTTGGTGGCGAGTCCAAGTGGAGCCGTCAGAGTTGGCTTTAAATAGATGTGCCCAAGTTTAGACAATAAAGCCATAATTGTGCATAAGTGCAGCATACACACACACACACACACACACACATAAACATACACACACACATTCAGGGCTCAACAAAGTAACAGCAGTGGAATTGCTCCTCAGCAGAATTCACTTTAGTTCCCACAGCATTAAGACTTAAATTTATGCTAGCAAGAGTTGCAGACTGAAAGTGAAAATATTATCGAAAGTAAACAATATATCAATAACACAACCACACACATAAACACACATACACATACACATACACATACACATACAACTAATAATAATAGACATATATACATGATATATTATATATAATATATATACCATAGATTAAATCTGCTGATTAAATTTGATGTTTTCTTTTTGCTATTGGACAGCTGTAAATATATTGATTCTGTACTATATATAAGTATGTTCCGCATCTAAATTGATATTATAATGCTGCTAAATTAAAATTATAATGAATTTAATAGAAGATCCACTAAAGTTGTACTTAATTATAGTTTTATTCTATTCTCCTTCTATTAAATATCATTCTAAAAATCATGTACTAAATTTTTAATGTTATTTTATTATACAGTATATACCGGTTATATGCAAAACCTATAATGCAGAACATTTTTTGCATATATTCGATATTTCCTTTGAAGCAATCATGAGTTATATGCAAATACAATGTATTTAAATGATTATTATAAAATAAACCAGAGGTTAAAAAGTTTATTTAAATTTATATTTTATGCTGTTCGTCAACCATAAATAAAAAAGAAAAACAGAATCTTAAATATAAAATGAGAGCAAAAATTTTAATAATGCTGTCCTACAGCTTATAATTTGTTTAAAAATGTTAAAAATTTATATGAACTGATTCCAAATGAACGATTTTTTATTTGTTTATACACATTATTTTACTATAAGCAATTTTTTGCACTTATGAGGCTAAATTTAATTTAATTTTAATAGTTTCATGATCTTTAAAAATAACATAATTTTGCATTTAAGCAATATTTGTATATAAGCTGTGCATCTTATAACCGATATGCATTGTATAGCGTTTATAAGCAAATTTTTTTTTGAAATTTTTTAATGAAATTTTTCGTGTTTATATTTAGTGAGAAAAAATGAAAATTTTTCCACTTAAATTAGCCCTAGTTCTGCCATTTTTGGTCCGATTGTAAAAGAATATACTTTTTTCGAGTCCTTTTTTTTAGTACTATCGAATACAATTGGTTTTATTCAAATCTGAGACATTTTAAATTTTTGTAATTTTGGCAATTTTTGCAGTGTTACCCCTTGACAAAATTGCAAAAAATTAAAAAAAAATTATTTTTGTTTCTTTGTTAATTTTTGATGCCAAACGTTCTTTCCGACCCTAAAAATGTATAAAAGGTGAAGTGTTTTTAAAGATACAGTATATATCGGTTATATGCAAAACCTATTATACAGAAATTTTATTGCATATATATATATATATATATATAAGTAAAGGCTATTTAATAATAAATTAATAAAACAATTAACAAGGAAAAAAAAGTTAATAAATTTCAGCTTTGATTTAGAGCTCAGGTAAGTTATGAAGTAATAAATATAATGATAAATATATATTAAAAAAATAAAATATATATAAAATATTTTGTTTTTTTAATTTAATATTTTACTGTCCAATTAAAAATAAATAAATAAATTTTGTATTAACTTTCGTTACTTAATAAAAATTCTTATTAAAATTCATCTTAAATGAAATCTTAAGAATTAAGAGCAATAAATAATACAAAAATATATTTAATATAAATGATAAATATATAAATTTATTATTTTAAGGAATATTTTAAGCTAGTAGAAAAAAATAAATAAAATTATATTATTTAATTTAAATTAAAGCTTTCGTTAATATTAAGAAAATCCTTGACTTTGATTTCAGAGACTCTTTTAACATACAATAAAATGAATTTTTTTTTTGCAGAAATAATATGTTAAATAAAGATATTTATACAATTAAATATTTATTGAAATTTTCATTAAAATGTATATACAAAAATATAAAAATATATATATAAAACAAAAATATTTTTTCTTTTAAGTATAAATTTGCTTCACGTATTCAACGCCCAAATTTGAAGATGTTTCTTTGAGCTGCGATGACTTTTAATCGATAAACTTATACTCTATAGCATGGATAGAGAATACTACATTATGTATAATATGTATATTTAAATATATATTATATAATAAATATATTTTCAGAAAATCTGTTTTAATTCCCATATAAATTCAACTCTCTAACTACTCCACTTTGGCTCAATAAAGTGCTAGAAGTTTAATTTGTTCTATAAAACTGCTGCCCATTTATAAGCATATATATATTTATATACATAAATATATGTGTGAGTGTGTGTTTTATGTATATATATGAGTTAAAGTAATTGGACAATAGAATTGTGTTGAGTATACTTTAAATTTAATTAGCTCATTCAGTGATATCTTATGAGAGTTGTCCGTTGTATCTGGGTTTATATTCGTGTTGGGTTTATTGTTAGTTAAGTTTGGTTTTCGTTTGGTTTTGGGTTTGGGTTTCGAGTTTGGGGGTTGGGTTTATCCAATGTTTTCATAGGGCGTCAAATTCTGTTCCATTTTGATAGGTACTTCGCAATCAGCAAAGAATATCTTTATTGCAATATGCTTGACTGCGTTGCTATCGTTCCTCTCCTATCGTTTTTATCCCCTTACATTTCATCTATAGATGTGTTGCTTTCATGACTTGTCGTGTCTTATATTTGAGCATATATATTTGTGTGTGTGTGTGTGTGTGTGTTTGTTAAGTTATGAAGTAACCAAGTTGTTGTAGACATAGTCGAATGATGACTGCAATAGTTATAATACATGAGAGACATGGCTGAAAGTATCGAAAGTCTCGATGGATTCAGTACGCGCCAAGTACAAGCTATCAACTATCAACTTTCAAGTAGTAAGTATTAGTACTAGTAACTAGTAACTAGTAACTAGTAACTAGTAACTGGTAAGTAGTAGCTATCAAGTATCTAGGTACCAAGTACTCCCCATGGTCTGAGGCGCTGTTGGCTAATTGCACAAATCTGTTAAAGGCAACTACCAGTTGATGATGATCAGAGAGCTACGCTCGTCCTCAGCAATTCGTTTCGTGGCGAGGCCAATCAGCCAACTAGAGGCACACACCACACACAAACATATAAACGATACAGACATACATACATACATACACAGACATTCAGACAGTCAGACAATCAGACAATCAGACAATCAGACAGTTGGGTTGGGTGGACAATTGGACAAATAGACAGACTGGCAACAGACGACAGGTGCCACACGAAAGCGCCAAAAAGGTAGACAGAACAAACAGAAATGGAAAAGTTGCCAGTCAGTCACAGACTTTTGACTCAAACTTGCATTTCCATTGCCAACTTATTGCTGCACAGTGGCTAGGGGGTGGCTAGGGGTATTAGGAGGGTAAGTTAAGGAGGGTTTTTTTTTTTTTTTTGAGCGCGGGACGGTGGACTTCCAGCTATGATAATGTATATTTTATGAGTTAATTCCAAGTGCTGAGACAGCGACGTTGTGAAGATCGCGTGTTGCAGTTACAGTAAAGCAACGCCCCCCTTGCTCCTAACCATTTGTATGCTGCCCCTTCACCTGCATCATCAACTCAATCTCCTATTGAGTACTGCAATTCTCTTCAACTGCTTCTACTGCTTCTACTGCTTATCCATTACTCCATTACTCCATTACTGCATTACTACATTACTCTTTGCTCTGAAGGCAGTTCCCTTTTGCTCGACATGCGCTCATCACGCTTCACAAATTCGCAGCTTGTGCAGCGCTCATAATTCTCAGCTAAGATCTGCATTGCCTGTTTCCTATATACCCTTACCCTATACCAATTCCACTTCCAAAAACCTATCTCCCTCCACATTCCCTTATTCCTGCTACAATCCCTACATATATATATATATATATATATACATATACACACATATATATGTATATAGTTCCCAACAAGCGTCATCGGCAGCTTTGTTGTGGTCTGTTTTCGGTTTGTCTGCCACTGCCACTGCCACACTGCCTCCTGGCCTCTGGCTGTAGCTGTGGCTGTGGCTGTGGCTGTGGCTGTGACTGCTGCTGTTACTGTAGTTGTGGCTCTGCCACTGCTTCTCCATTTCGATTCGCTTTTAGATCGCTGCAAAACTTTGACTCTGACTCTGACTCTGAGTCTGAGTTTGACTCCGAATTGCGACTCCTCCAATTCGCACTTTGGTTAAATTAGTTGCGGTCTGGGAAGTTTGGCCACCATAATTTCCCGTGGCGTTTGCCGACCCGACAACTTCAGCAACAACAATAACTCGAACATCAACAACTCGAAAAACAACAACAACAACAACAGGAGCAAGAAGAAGAAGCAGAAGACTACTCCACTTAGCCGACAGACGCCGCCAAGTGTGTGACCGGGCGCGCTGATTGAAGCCGCCTGCATCAACGCCATCAAGAGATCTCAGATCTCAGATCTTCATCGCGGTTTGCTGTTACTGTGTGTGGATGTTGCTGTTGCTGTTGCTGTTGCCGCCTTCTGCTCACGTTCCACAGCGGACGGGGGCAACCGAAAATTGCAGCAGCTAAAGGATTAACCTCAAATTTCTGCTGGCGGTGTTTGGCTTTCAACGCTTAATTGGTTGTGAAATCACCATTATCACATGGACATGCAACACGATGACGATGACGATGACGATGTGGATATGGTTGTGGCTATAGTTGTGGCTACATCTGCAACTATACCTATACCTATACCTATACCTATACCTATACCACTGACTGACTGTATATAAGGTGGTTGAGGTGGTTAAAGATGACGACAAGGGCGATAGCAGCGTTGGCGTTACCAACCTCCTTCATCACATCAACTTGTTGTTATTATTGTTGATGCTGCTGTTGCTGTTGCTGCTGCTGTTATTGTTGTTGTTATTGTTGTTGTTGGACTGATGATTGTTTATTAAGCAGCGCCAGCTATAGCTAAGACTACAGCATTAAAAAAAAAAGTTCCCGTTTCACTGCGTGTCCTGGCAGCTGATACTCTACACCAATCGCCCACTCCTTGGGCAGCTACAAACAGCCAAAGGTCTCTACTGGCCATATAATTTGCGCGTGATTCATTTATGATTGGTAACAAAGACAGAAAGAGAACACACGAGCGAGAGATGAGAAGAGAGTGAGATAGAGAGAGAAAGGAAACTTGTTTATACAGCAAGCTGGCGGCACGATCAGCAGATGTCTATCCCAAGCGCCGATTGCAATCGTCTGGCAAATTATAGGCCAAGACCACCAAAGCGTTAACTGAAATATTTAGCAAGTTTGTTTCTTTGATTTCCAGGAAGCGCTTCGCAACGCAGTCAAATGAGCCCGCTCTTTAATTAAGTCCCAAATAAACCGCCAGGAAGTGCAAGGAAATGACCAAAACACAAAATACAAAAAATACAACAAAAATCAAAGTTGAAAACTGAAAAACTGAAAATTTGTTTTAGCCACAAGGCAAAAAATAAAAACTAAAACAAAAATAACATGTAAGAAAGCTGTAGTCGAATGTACTCGACTACGAGAGTCCATATGCTCACTACACACAGTTCTACACACACTTAAAGCTGTTGCGCCCCCCGCACAACATAAGATGATACTTAATTATGAATAACTGCCGTGTTTCTTAATCAAATTTGATGAAATTCAGAATGTAGAATAAGAATGGTCTATTTATCGCTTGTCTGATATTTGAAATTCGATCCGTTAGAGATTCTACTTAATAATGCTGTTTTTCTTACTGGGGCGGGGGGGGTCAGGGGAGGTAACGCAAAAATCTTAAACAAACTTGTATAACATAAATAAGAAATCTACATTCCAAATTTTGTTGCTCTAGCTCTTAAAATCTCTGAGAAACAGCCGTTCATATGGACAGACGGATGGACAGGGCTAGAGCGACTCAGCTAGTCGTTCTGATCAAGAATATATATACTTAACGAGATCTCAAATGATCATTTCTTACTGTTACATACTTTTCGGTTATACACATTTCCTTAAGCTCCCTTTTTCCCCTTTTCAAATGGCAAAGAGGCTAAAAACCAAACTCTGAAAACTTAAATTGATACTGAGACTGAGAGTGAGGTCGAGGTTGAGGCTGAGGGAAAGATGCAGTGAAGCATTGACAAGCGCTCATACAGCTTTCCTCTTTCTCTTATACATTTACCCTTTCTCTTGCATTGGGCCTGGCCAAAAATTGAAGCAGTTTTGTACAAAATGCAAAGGAAAAAAAAAATCAAAAAGAAAAAAATAAATAAACAGTTGAGAAGAAGTACAAAAAATTAAAGTAAATAAGAAACAGAAACTGCAATATGAAACACAACGGGAGGGTTGCCAAAAATGGTACGCGCCGATTTTTCCAACAACACAGAACAGAACAGAAACATTTTTGAAGAGAAGACAAGAGAAGACAGAGGAACTCACAGTGGTCGATGGGCTGCATAACATTAATCATAAATTACCAGGTCGTTGAGTTGGTCTCTGGCAGCACAGAATCCAGACAGAGACGCCCCAACGTGTGGCGAGGTGTTCGCTCAGCGCGTTTATAAATTTTAGCCAAGCGCCAGCCCAGGCCAGGCCAGGCCAAGTCAGGCCAAGTTTAGCATGGCCAGGTGCCTGGCCCAAAAGGTCTCAGGCCAGGCACTGACTTTAAGCTGCAAGCTTCTTTCTACTCAGTTGTGCAGGCCCCAAAAAATGATCATCTTCATCATTTGCCGACAACGTACCAAAATATACACAACAGCAACAATAAAAAAAAAATCAAGCAAAAAAAAGAACACACATAACAATAATATATATATATATATATATATATATACATATATATATTGTGAGATATGGCGGCAGCAGGCCAAGGTTATAATTGGCCCAAAGCGGGCGCTGAGACAAACGAGAGGCGCAGCTCGTAAAAACCAAGCGAGAGGCGGCAACGACAGCCAGAACTACAGGCAAACCCATCACATTCACATTTACAACCACAAGCACAACCACAAGCAGAAGCACATCAGTAGACTAGGCGTTGGACACTGGACCAACTTCAACCTGTGGCCAGCTCGATGGAACGCACGTGCTTAACCTCTGACTTTCTTTTGGCAGCAGCAACAACAGATCCCAGCAGCAACACCAGCAACACTAGCAACAGCAGCAACAGCAGCAGCAGCAGATCATCCAACGGCAGCGGCTACTTCAAGTGGCTGTCTGGCGATTAGTCTCGGATTGTTACCGGGAACTCTGAGTGGTTGTTTATGGGCCTACCAGGACACGCCCACTTGATGTGGGCATGGGAATGCCTTAGCTTATGCGAAGCCTAACACCCTACTGCTCCCTCCAGCCCCCCCCCCCCCCCGCCACACCCCATCCCCATGCTATACCCACTAAACCTCTAATAAACAACCACTTCCAATCAGATACTGACTGCCTTTTGCAATTTATAAGCCAATCTACGAGTAGGTTAAAACAAGTATTATATGTATTCAGGATATTAGTAATGCTTAGTATTTGTGTATTCTCTGACTGAATAAACAAGCTATAAAACGATCTGATTGAATTGAATTTTCAATCAGCAATTTAAAGTGTAACCAAAGTTAACCAATTCAATGGAATATTTACTACAACTTTCCGCCACGAGTCAAAAGACAATCGATTCACCTTAAGTTAAAAGCAGTTTGGACTTTCATCACACTTAGACAATTTGTCGAATTGAACTATAAACAGTTGGATATTAGCAAAAGTTTTAGAAGTAATCAATATATAATATATATACATATTATATATCTAAAATGGATTATCTGAACAAACTCTTAAAACTTGCGCTTAAAACTTGCTCGTTGCAGGCGGAAAATTTTGAAAGTTGCAGCAAATGTTTGACTTCTATATCTCTAGACAGTCGATTGGTATGGATTATAGCAGATATATTAGATCCTTATATAAGTTTAACAAATCTTTATTTATGCTATATTTAAGCAGAAGCACTAAAAGTAGGGATTTATCAGATTTTCTATTTTCTGAATTGTTTCATAGATTGTACAGCAAATTATACGCTACTAGAGCCTCAGAAGGATGTTTGTATAGAACATAGCAAAGAAGTAATTTCAAGCAAAGAGTCCTTAAAGGATATTCGTTGCATAAGTTTATGCTGTTGATGAGCGCCTGTCACAACTAACTGTATATAGATAGTCCTTAAGTTGCGCCTCAATTGAGAGGTGACAATATACGATTATCATATTAATAAAGTACTTTAAGGTTGCTATATCCTGCTGCTGATACTATTTTATAATCTTTGATGACGCAATTTGACTATAAAAAAGCTGTCTTGACCTGTGTCTGCTCAAGTTTTCCATGTCAGTGAACCCATTGGCTACAGTATCCGCCCGCAGAAAGGACATTTGTGGCATACACGCAGTATGCAATCCATTTTATTGAACGTTGACAGGCATTTGGTTTATCCTGCAGCAGCACAAGGAATATGCGGCCAGTGGACATTTGAGGACATTCTAGTCATAGTCCCTAGTCTGCAGTCGTCTTGCTGGCTGCTCGCCAGCCATATTTACTGCATTTTTAAGGACAGCACATAAAATAGCGGCACAGGACATAAGCCGGAACATCGTGGTAATGTGGTTGCTTTAATTGCGCCGCAAACTGCGCTACAAATTCAATTTTCAAACAACTTTGAGGCAGAGAGTGTGCAGCGTGTCTTAGGCAGCATTGAAGACTGTAAGCACTGTAAGGACTGTAAGGACATTTGCAGTCAAAGTTCAAAGGACATGCGAGACAATTTCAATCTGTTCGTTGCATAAATACGCAAATTTTTCCATTCAAGCGCCTGCAAATATTTTGCCAAGACTTTTCCATACATTCAAACACTTGGCCCAATTCCCAATACTAACAACAGTAACAACAACAACAACAACAACAACAACAACAATAGAATCCTTTACAAAGCATAAAGCCAAAGTGAAATATTCACTGTATTTTCACTATGCAGCAAGGATAACTGGCGACTCTATCTCTTAGTGTATGTGTGTGTGTGTGTGTGTCAATATACTATATGTGACTATTGTGTGTGTGTGTGTGTGAATGTGTGTGTATGTGTGTGCGTGAGTTTATCGCTTTTCAGGAATTGTGGCGCCAAAAACTACTAAAAATAAAAGTTTGCATTTTGTCAATTTCCTTTCTGTCGCCTTGTCCCAGTCCCAGTCCCAGTCCCAGGCAAACTTCTTTTGCCTCTTTGTATCCCTTTCGTTAAGCTAAGAAGCATCCAGCAACTGTCCGAAGATGAAACTACCATTAAGGCAGGTTGAATTCTTTAAGGCTCAAGGGAACAAGACACATAAACAAGTTAGAAAAACAGATATCCACGCTTAAAGCTCCAAATAGTGATAGAGGTAAAATAAAATTTTGATTTACTAACAACTTAGTTTACTGCTATAACTCAAAACGATTGTTTACGCATACATATATCTTTTATATATATAAATACTTTGTAACAACAACAATTTTTATGTCATTTGCTTAGTTTAAGTGAAAATTTCATCTAGGCTTGAGAAAAGTACTTCAGGAACTACAAAAATTGTATTGAACTCTTTTCTTTTCCTTCCTCATATTATTTTTTCATTTTTAAATATTATATTAATCATAATAAAGTCAATTGAAGTTCTATACAACGCCACAATATCGATTTTATACTATTCTTTTAAACATATAAAACCTGATGTAACCACTTAATAAGCATATACATTTTATATTATAATATAGTTGTAATATATTGAATATATATAACTATTTCTTATACGCTAATCTAAATTATTAGTCTTAAAATTAACAAAAAAAATAAAAATTGATTGAGTAAAGCAATTGGTACTCCTTGTACTTTGACTTAAGCTCTGCATGTTTTGCGCTGCTTGCTTCAGTCTACACCAAAAAAATACTGCTTGGTGTTCAAGCAGTGCTTTTCATATACATGCATATACAGTCAACAGTCATGTTACTTTCATTTACAGACAGCATTTAATGCAAACTTATCATAGTTGTATATCTTAAATATACCTCTAACTGCAAATAACCTATAATAAATTCAAATTTATATACAAACATAAAATAATTATTATTTGTTTAACATAATATTTTATTAAAATTTTCAAATATACTTCTTTTCTTTTACATTGTGCTGTCATTTATTTTAGTGCTGCCAATTCTTTTGTAAGATCAACAAAGTAGCATTAAATAACTTGGCCGATAGATGGCTATATCAATATTGATACACAAAATGTGCACCAATATATGGCGGCAGCATAAATTTATCTATACGCAATGTTGAACAACAGATGGCGCTACTACACAGCGCCATCTCTGTTAGACCCAGCCAAATGCAATTAAAGTGAATATAGCACAAACAACTTTTGAACGAAATGGAGCAAAAAACAGAATACGTTACGACAAAAAGCATTTAAACTAGAAATTAAAATTCAGTATTGAAGTAAACAGATTTTCGTTTCGGTAAATCCTTGTTAGACAAACATTGAGAGGAAACGTGATGTGCATAGTGAAAGTGTTTTTGTAGCAGGTCAGTTTCCACACAGAGAAAAGCCAGAGAGAGAGATATATAGTGTATCCTTAAGTAAATGCAATTTAGAATTAATTACGCCTGGCCACTTGCTACTTTTGCTAAGGACTTAACTCTGACGCAGCAGCTGCCTCATACTCTTATAGACTTGCCTCAGCTGCAGTTGTTGGGTAAAAGTTGGACCAGCTTGTGCTGAGGTTACAAATTCTCATATGTCGTCAGGGCAGAGACGAACATACAGTTAGACAGACAGATGGACAGATAGACAGATAGACAGCTAGACAAGGCGGACAAGCAAGGACACACACACACACACACACACACAAAGTCACACACAGGATTGGCAACAGTTGACACTGAGCATTTAACGCTTCAGCACATTTTCAATTCAATTTACACAAGCAGAAATATAGTGTAAAGGGGAAGACGTTAAGGGCGGGGGCAAGGGCGAGGGCGGCGTGGCCGAACGCCAAGGAAGTTTTAGGCGTTGAAGCGTGCAAAAACTTAAGCAGACGCACAGAGCATGACAAACGAGTTGAGCACCAAAAACAACAACAATAATGACAACAATGCCCAAGTATAATAATAATAATAATAATAATAATGAACATTAACGGTAAGCGAATTATGCGACAAAGACGTAAGCGTTGCTTTGACAAGATGCGGGGGGGGGGGGTTGGGGAGGAGGTTGAAGTGGAGTAGAAGTGGCTGACAAAAGTAAATGAAATGAAATCAAAGGAGAATATACAATAAATCAACAAATTACGCTTTGCGTCTTCAGTTAGCAGCAGCAGCAGCAGCGGCAATGGCAGCGGCAGCTAAAGGGAGAAAGCCTGGAAGGGTTTGCATTGTATCTTAGAGATACTTAGATACTTTTCAGCCTGTCGCATCAGATTAATGCGTAAAAACAATAAGCATAAGAAACGCTTAAAAATGCATAAATCAAATTGCAATACTCGAAACGCAGCCAAGGGAACTGAAACAAGTAACAGAGCGAAAAGGAAAGTTGAAACAAAACAAAAAAAAAATGAAATCAGAAACAAACCGAAAATGAGTGAAATGAGAAGCGAATGTCAAAATGATAATCGCCGACAACTGTTGAAACTGCGTGTTGACAAATGTTGTCGACTCTTCCTACCCCTTTCCGCTCCCTCACTCTATTCCTAAGCAGAGAATTGTGGGTGGCTGACAACCCTGACCAATATGTAATGTTTAACTTGGCAACACTCAGAGCTGGGGAGAAAGGCCGAAAAACACATTTCACTTATTAGGCAGCGGTGTGAAAGAGATAGAGCAGTAGTAGAATGAGAGGAAGAAGAGAGATGGCAAGCGACTGAATCTTCAGCTCTTAACAAGAATCATAAAAACAAATGCAAAACACAACAAAACGCAAAAGGCAATAGAACACAACAAAACAGGCGTTGCTTATGGTTATATGGATATGGTATTTAGGGTAAATCCCCTCAATCCTCCCCCTCTCCTCTACCAAGTATCAACCAACCAACCAACCAACCCAAGCTATTGCCAAGCATTGCCTAACCCCTTAATCCACTTGTCTCTTGTCTAGTAAACGTAATACCCCCTGCCGTCTGTTCTTATTAGAATATGGTCGGTGGTTCGCTGGTGGCTTGGTGGCCTGATGGCTGGATGGCTAGATGGCTAGATGGCTTGATGGCTTGGTGGTTGCTTTACACTTTGACCATTTGCACAAGTATTTGCGATATGTTATTAAGTGTTTGTTATTGGCATTCGACGTGGCTTACAGCACACAATCTGATTATGCCAAAGAAAGGGGCCAACGCGAACGGGAAGGGTTTAACCAGTAGAAACTGTACACACATATGTATATATAATGCTAATATTTGAGTGATTGGCAACCTTCAAGTTTATAAATTCTTTAAGTCAAAACTACATTAATTAGGTATAAAATTAGGTTAAGGAGAAAAGGTTAAATCAAGAGGACTTAAACTACATAAACTCCCACAACTCACTGATTAATCAGTAAATTAAGTAGCAATATATATAATATTAGTCACTGTTTAACTCAATTGGTTTATTGATATATCTAAAACTTAACTTAAATCTTGATCCGAAACATTTAGTAGTATATATTTATATTATTATATTATTTATAGATTCTTCATTTAAAGTTAATTAAGTTAATTGTCAAAGATTTGTTATATGTATACTGATTAGAAGTCGAACCAAAGACCTCATATATAAACCCATAGTAAAGTATTTCAATGGAAGTCCTTATACATCTTAAGTACTACAAACTATACCCCTTATTAATCGTACATAGTTCTGCACGTACTTACCCTTTGCGCGCACCTTTTAGCTCCCCGCGCTCCATATCTCGGTACTTAATGTTGTATAACTTCCGTGTCTATTGTTCAATGTTAACGAAATTTTCAACGTAGATCAGGAACAATCTTTTTAATATGATTGCCAAAAAGAATTTTGATCGGTTAAAACTTGTGCCTTACAATCGATTTTTTCAAATTGCGGGGGTCAGGGGAGAAAATTTGAAAATCTAAAACATTATGTTGCTACGTAGATTACCTCTAGGAATAGTATACTCTAGTATTTTACTAAATAATATTAACATTCGTATTCCCTGTAGATTTTCTTGTAACTTTAATCTCAATACTTTTAACACATGTACCACTAATTGGTTATTGCATGAACCTTTTAGGATGCTCTGTTCTGACTATAACTCTACAGAGATATCAGTGCAGAATTTGTTTTAGAAACTCACAAAAATTCAATCCTTAATTTTCTAACTAATTATAGTTAAAATTATTACTAATAGTCATGATCTAATTGGGGTTTTCTGAGTTTTTCGAATTCCTGGCAACATTTTTTAAGCTGTTAAATATTTTACATTTTCAATATTCCCAGATTAAATTTAGTTTAATTCAATTTAATTCAATTTAATTTAATTTAAAATATTTTAAGGTTAATTCAAAATCCAAAATCTTATATAAACTTTTATTAAATTGTTCTAATATAATTTTAATTTGTATCTTACGAACAGTATTTTGTCGACTGTTCTTGTTCGACATTTACAAAAAAATACTTAAATTAATAAAAATATATATATTGCTTTAATAGAGTATTAATTATAAATATATGTATATGTCCATAGGGTAACTAAGACCTTTTAGTATACTTCCAAAATAACCTAAACTGACTTCAAATTATTTAATGATTATTAACTATATTTCTTGATCTAGATATATATAAATATATATGCAAAAACGTATTTAGTTTTCCTACAAGTGTTCCTAATGTAATCAAATTCTTTTCTACAGAATTCGATTTTCATTGTGTTTTAATAAGTTTAATTTTTATACCAAATTCTGTTTCATTTTTTATATTAGAAATATAATTAAAATATGTTTTGATAAACTTCACTTTCCCCTCAAAATAAGACAAAGATTCACTAAATTTGTCGCTGAAGTCAAGCCGGTTAAAAACTTATATTTATTGTTGATTTTTATTAATTTTCTTTAAAGTTGTAAATGATAATAATATGGTAAATTATTATTACCAAATTTATTTTAACCAAATGTAATTGAGTTGCTTTTATTTTGTAAATAGATCCAAGGCCTTTTCTTTAAGAAACTTCTAAAAGTCATAATGAAAGAAAATATAGGTATAAGTTCCAAATTTCACTATAGGTATAAACTCAAAGTTATCAATCATAATATAAGGAAATTAAACCACAATACTCTGTTATACTATTAGTTCTCAAATAGTATTCTAATATAGCTAAAGTATATATATAATATAGTTCTAATAAATATAGTTCTAATCAAATTGTAAGGGTTTTCCACACTAGTTGCTATACCTGAACCCTAATCTTAGACCACTTTTAGCTATATATATATAGGTTATAGCATTCATATTTAAATAAGAACAATAGAAATAGCTTAAATTATAATTATAAGTATATTATATATATTAAATGCTTTACTTGGTATTTATACCTATTTAATAGTTGGAAATGAGAGAACAATCGATGTTAATGTTGTTGCTAAAAGGCTGTTAAACTGGTGTTCGAAATTCTGTATATATGTATCGTTATATATCTGTAAATTGAATAAAGTTTAAAATCAATGGAGTTACAATAACAAAGCAATAATTTAACCCTCAAGATAAACGTTAGCAACAACACAGCCCCGCAATACCCCGCAGCAATGATTATGGTAAAACCATTAAAAACTTTGCTCTATAAAATATGCGCATATGTGATAAAACCACAAATATATATATATATATATATATATATATATATCTGTAACCACCCTCAACCCACTTAACCCAATGCCACCCATTAGATGCTCCTGGGGCACTTTCAAATACCATTTAACACTTCATTCAAATGGTGACCCAGTTTTAAAGGACATTTGAAAAATCTGCGCAAAAAGCATTTGCAATAATTGCAAAAGTCCATTTACACTCAAATCGTATATAAAGCAACTGTATATATGATATATATATATATATAGTTTTATATATATGATATATTTATAGTAACATCGGTTAATATTCATTCGTTTAGGTTGTGTATTCATATATTCATAGGGTTTAGACACATATGGGTGAATGTTTGGCTCTAGTCCTAATGGATGCCATAAGTGAATTGCTAATTCCATGCTAATGTTGCAAAAATCTCTAAACAACAACAACAACAACAACAACAACTGCAACACAAACAGCAACTTGCAACAATGACAACAATGAGAACTAAGCTCATAAATTACCATGACAATGGAATTATGTTTTAATCCACCCTAAAGCAAGAAAAAGAAGAAAAAAAAATAAAATAAAGGCAAAAGCAAAAGCAAAAAGGAAAAAGGACGAAAATGTTATTGAACTTCAATGCCGAAAAGCCAAATTCATATCCATATCGAAAGCATTGAGAACGTAAATCTCTAAGAGCTGTCATAAATTTTTCTCTCTTCGTAATTCTTTTCTTTCTTTTTTTTTCTTTTTGTCTGTTTTCGCGTTCGATTTGCAGATAGAATTCGAATTAAATAGCATATCATTTATATATATGACACACCCCCTGCCTCTCCACTAAATGGAAATGAAATTGCAATTTTAATTCAATTAATCGAAATTTTTAGCAAAATAATTCTAGCTACTTTAATCCTCTATTTCCTTTATAAAGAAATATGGCCACATTTTTTAAGATTTACTTTACATTTCTCCAACTCCAACTCCATTTTCAACTTTAATTCTCTATTCTAAGTTCAGCTGCTCGTTACTTCCAAAAGGCAAATGTTGAGTAAATTTATTCCGCATGATTAATTCAAGATTCGATTTTGGAAAATCAACACCAATCGAGACACACACACACACACACACACACAGTAGCATAGGAGGAGCCAATGCAGCAGGTGAACTGAATTGGGGGGGAAAACCCACAAAACATAAAGTAAAATATTTGTTCAAGGTGTTTGAACTTCCCAGTCAAAATAGCAAATGAAATCAGCAGCGTCATTACATATGATAATGCCTAAGAAAAGAAATTGTTACAACAAATATATATATATAAATGGAAGGAAGCTAAAAAGAAAATGGAAAATAAAGGTAAAAGGAATTGGCATTGGAATCGAAACTAATGATATGAAAATACGATGAGCAACCGAAATCATCGATTGCCTTTTTGGAAAATCAGTTGAAAATTACCTGTCAACTCACTTCACTTCATCTCTCCTCTCCCTTCTCTTTCATTTAACGCTCCTTATAAAACCATTTAACAGATTGCTTGCCAGGATATTCAACCAAAAGGACATATAATATTTTTTATATATGCCACACACGTAACGACTCCAATCTATACAAATAACACTTAATATATATATAGCAATTTCTACTATATAGTAAAATATACACAATCTTTTTAATTCCATATATATAAACCGTTATCCTAGCTGTAACATAATCTCTTCTATATACTTAAAGATGAAAATTGGTATAGAACTTTGGCTTAGTTTTTAGGTTCAATCAATTAAATTAATTTTGTATTTAAAGCAGCAGCACAATATATAATAAAAGGAAAGGAATCAGGGAATATCAAATAAACCCAAGAAAAAGGATATGGTACAAGCAGCTCACAGCTTTCTCAAGGGTTTTCTTCAAGAGTTTCCCTCAAATGAAAACTGAACAACTGCAACAGAGCAAGAACCATTTAGATTAATTATGAATACAATTAATATGTGGAAAGCAGTAGAATCTTTTACCTGAAAATGATCCAAATATGTAAGAATATAGAATAAAAGTGTTTATAAATATATATATATTTTCCTATATTATGTATATTTTCCTTGTTTTAGAGTAAGTTTTCTAGTAGTTCCGCAGTTAATATAATTCCTTTTATACTAATCGAAGAGGTTCTTCGAGCTACTCCTAATAAGCTGCAGCAATTCTTCAGGGAAAGTTTGGGAGTGTCCAGAAAAACCCGAACATATCGTTGATATTATTAAAGGTGTTAGTAAGGAATTAGATAATTGTTGGTTTCTAAGGTTAAGTCGATGCCTATTAGTCGGGAAAGTCAGCAAAAATCACCCTTAAAAGTTCAGGCAATATGCAGTTAATAGAGAAAGTATATGGATAAAATTGCATTTAGATCTATTAGGTATAGAATGATAAGCTAGATTTCCTTATATTATATATGCTATAACTGTAAAAAAAAGAAAAGAAAATTTAACTATACTTTACTTAAAATATGGGAAAAATGTATACACAGCTTTTGTCTTGAATTGCTTCGAGTTAAATGAGTTTTGTAATATAACTTGACCAACTCTTAACTATTACATATAATGAAAATTTACTATAAACATTATAATATTATATTATATTAGCAGAAGCTTATCAACAATCAGGTTTTTGTTGAAATTAACCCTAAGGTAAAGTTTTATCAAGTAAAGTATCGGATTCAAATCATATTTCGTGATTTATCAGCAAAAATGTTTTGTTTTTTCCATGCAAGTTTCAGTTTAACAAAGAGATTTCTCTTGGTATACATTATATTTTTGGAAATTCCTTAAGGAATTGAATTTAAGGACAAAAAGCGAAAGGAAAAGAGAAAAATGACACAGCAGGCAGCAAAAATAGAATAGTTAACCGAAAGCGCAGATGCCAATCTAAAATGAAGTTAATTTCAAATCTAACCAAATCTTGCGCGCGCTTAAAAATGACAGGAAAAATTAGAGAGACAAAGACAAAGAGAGTTGGAGTGGGAATAGGTTTTAGCAGTGCAACCGCAACTGATAGATGCATGGTCGGTTAGAGGATAGAGGTTGTAACAAGGGGCGAGTACCAAAATTCAGCATATGTTGATGCCACATTAGATGTACAACTCACTTGTCAAGCTGTCGAGCTGTGTTGGTTATCATTGCACCAGTTCCAATCAGAGAGTCAAAGAGCGAAAGGCACCCGCGGGAACAGTGTTGCTTATCAATGGAGTTTGATATATATATATATATATATATACATATATAAATTGTATATTGTAGAGTAACCCGCGGAGTCGCACATTTTTCTACGCATATGTCAGCATTTTCGAATTGGAAACGAAAAATGCTGCACTAACAGCATTTTGTGGTTTTCAGCATAATTAAAGGCAGACTAAAACTCCCAAACCCAAAAATAAGAGCCCATCCCTTCAGTGTTTAGTTCAGTTTAGAGAGAGGGAGAGAGAGATAGAGGAGAAGTATATACAGCCCTAACTCAATACAGCCCTGGACAGATCGAAAATGTCGAAAAAACGTAAGGTGCGCGGGGTTGCAATTGAGAACTGTGAACTGTGAATCGAGAATTGAGAATTGTGGATTGAGCAAAAAGGAACGAGGAACGAGGATTGAGAATTCATGAGGTTGTGGCGCGAGCTGCTTGGCAAGTTAACAAAGCCATCAATGGACCATAAACTAAACACTTTTTAAATGCCGGCAGCATGGGGAGGATGAGTATGAGTATAAGGAGTGGAAACGGGCACAGGGGGGAAGAGGGTTGTATAGTGTGAGCCATATGATCCTATAACATCTCTCCTGTTGCTATATGTGGTACGGGTATATACCTTCTGGCAAAATTGCACAGATGTTTATGTTATGCTTGTATATGTATGTATGTGTGTGTGTGTGTGTGTGAGTGTGAGTAAGTGTGCATTACCCAAGACAACAAGGACTATAAAGCGCATAGATCCCGGATAGTTGTGGCAGTATATTAAAGGGTAGTTTTCATTATATCCGTACGCACAGTTGGACTCTAAGCAATTGGAATTAGACTGCACATCCCACTATGCAATTCCTCTCTGATTAGAGCCCGAATCTGATTGTTTGTGCTGCACAAGGAGATAATGGTAAACTACTGGCAAGCCCAATACCAATACAGTAATGGTATATACAATACGAAACAGGTTTCACGTCAGGGTCAAAAAATTTATGGCACCAGAAAACGTATTGAGCAACTTTAAATGCGGGTCAGCTGGTTGAGTATAGAAAAAAAAAAAGTAGAGTATGGTGAACAAGTATGTAGAGGAGAAGGAGAGCGAGAACGAGATTGAATACGAGCATCAGCCCTGTTGGCAACTGGTGGTAATGATGGTGTCGTCTGGTGGTGACTTGGCGGTCGCTTCATTTGTGCAGCTTCACTGAACATACGCTGCACATCCGAAGTACAATCTGGAGGACTAGCAACCCAACAAAATGTAGCCCACTTTTAAGGAATATGCTTAAATTGTGTACGAATCATTTTGCCATAACGAAATATGCATACTCTGCGGCAGACACTGAGAGGGGAAACATAAAAAAAACCTACAAATAATGTGACAATGAAGATTGAAGGATCGTCCAAGGTGACAATTATTGAGTTAGAGTGAAAGGAGTGGAAGGAGAACTATGCAAGGAGATCACAGAGAGCTCTTGTAAAAGGAAACATTGGTGCAGCAATATGATCTAGAAAAATTGACTAGGATAAAGAATGGTTAGTAGAATTCAATGAAAGTTGTGGGTAAATATTGGAAAACTAAGGGGGGGGAACAGATGATGGGTATTTTTTCCCGAAAGTGTTTTCCGCAACAAAACAGAAATGTTGCCTTTATCCAAGCAAAAGTAAACAAGTTCTAAGAAGCAGATCTAAGTGCAATAGTTTTATGGTAATAACCAACAACAAGTTTTATATAAGTTGCAAGAAAGTTTAAGCCACAGTAATAACATAAGTTAGGTTAGACTTAGGGATGGTTCAAACAGTAAACAATTGGCATTTCTTTTTCAATTCAACTCTGTAACCCTTACGGCTGGCAAACCTATTATACTTCCATTTGTATTTATGTACATATATATATGAGCGAAAATTATAACGGTAAAGTTATTATAGCCACTTCAAGGGTATAAGGCAAAGGCTGAAGTTTGCTGAAGTGGCTGAAGTAGCTGTTCCTGTTTCTGTCCAGTGCCAACACTGAAGTGTCCTTGACATTCTGGGCTCTAGCCTGAATGTTGCTATATTGTTGTGCGGCACTTGGCAACTGTTAAATGTTAACTGTTGCAACGATTGTTATTGTGCCACAAGAATTTTACTACCCATACGTATTTAACAGGATACAAGCATGTAGCATGGACACATCCGATGGCGGTAAACATAAATATTTATGCCCCACTCGATTGAAAGCTTCTTCGAGCGTAAGCATTTTAGATAAAGCCAAAACCGAGTGGGTTTTTTTTTTCTTCTTTTTTTTATTTTGAATGAGCGATGAGAAGCAGCCAGGACGTATGGATGAATTGTTAGAGGAAGAGTGTAAGAACGAAAGAGGGAGAGTAAGAGAGAAAGAGACAACAGTCCGTATATAACCAGAGTAAATGCTGCATTTAAGGCAGGTGCCGAGTCAGTGCCATTCGTTGGTTTTTTGCATATGACAGCATAAAAATGTTGTTCAGCTTGATTGTGACTACATCTCCATGCTGATTGAACGCACACGATGCGAGCAATCGAATCAACATCGACAGCAACAGCAGCAACAGCAGCAACAACAGCAAGAACAGCAAGAACAGCAACAACAGCAACATTGAAGATTGTCGTCATGAGGCGATTTGTTAACCAAAACAAGGGCTCTAATCCGCCTAGCTCAGCCGCTTAGGCGTGGCACTAAACTAAACCACAAGAGCCACCACTACAATCATACTCATTATAAGGCAATAGGCATACGTATATGACTATAGATAGAAAAAGCATCAGCAATACCAATACCAATAGCAACAGCAACAGCAACCAAAAATAGTAATAGCAACACCACCAGAGAATGGCCCTCGGGCCTTGTTAGCGACCCTCGTGCTGGATTTTTAATCCGTTTAAATGAATGACAGTCTAATTGGAGGATTTGAACGAGAACAAGGACAACCAGACGCCGTCTAAATAGTGACAAAGTCCTTGCCATATGCTTCGAAAAAACCACATGTTATTCACGGTATTTAAACAAACAGCAACAGCAACGAACAACACCAACAAGGAACAAGGAATACGGAACGAGGAAGGAGGAAATCCACTATAAAACCAGGGGCTGTAACAACCCTTGAACCCTCATAAAAATTAGGTGCTCTGCTCTGAAATCCAATTCGAATTTTTATATAATGCGCGAAAAACACTTGATTGAACCGGCAATGTATGCTATATACATATATATATATATATATATGTGTATATATATTCTATACAATTGGTAACAGGACCTGAAACATGCTCAGGGGACACTTCATTGCTTGGTTGGTTGCTAGAAGCTTCAAGGGTTGCTAACAAGTGCAGAATATCTAAATATATATATGCACAGGAGGATGCAATCTGTATAGAGCAACGGAAACTTTTGAAGCAAGTAACATCCGAGTTGGTTACACCAGGCGGCAGCTAAAATCTGCTTTTATCCTTGGCAAATATAATCCGAGAAAACAACGCAGATTACGAGACAGCAGCCAAGGCATTAACATCAACAATAACCGTAAGAAAAGGTGTCTGCTGTCTCAAGGATAAACGAGTAGCAAGACATCCTTTACTACCGCACTCTTTTACTGCTACTCTTAGTTTCGTCCAGGATACAAAACAATTAGCATTTACATTTTGCATTTTGCTATCTCTTTTGCGGTAATGAAAACCGCCAATGAGAAGGCATAAGGAGCACGTAGTCTTGTCTAAAACTTACTCCAAAGATTGTCATCTTAGTTTTAATTCACTTTCCCAGACACAATCCTCAGCGCACACTTTTCTCCTTCTCCCCTTTTATCCCTTCTTACCAACTAACACATTTTATACCCTACCCCATTGGCGGCTTGACTTAATCACACAAAGGCAATTTCACGCCTTTTTGCGTGCTGCCTGTGCCCAGGATATAGCACCCAGGACATAGGCAACAACCAACAGCCAGGGAATCACTTTGTCACTTGGCAGTTTGATGTATCGACAGCATCAAAAGCAGCAACTCTCCCCCTTTCCCTTTCCCTCTACCTACTTCTGTGTTCTGTACACAAACACACATAGAGTCCCATCCCCCTATATCACTCGAGCTGAACAGTTCATCAGATTGTTTTAGTCGACGGACGGACAGGATACAGATCTTTAGGGGTAGATTAGCAATTGGTTTTGGGCTTTGAAAATTTTGTGCTCGATTTGTATATTGAGAAGATTTGCGTTAATTTTCATTGAAAATATTTGAGTGAATCCCGGCAAATGTGTTGGGATTTACACTTGACTCAAATTGCAGTCACGTGCCGCATATGTGTGAGTGTATGTTTGTGTGTGTTGTGGCACAAACTATTTACAATTTGGTAGAAATAAATGTGCCACAAACTTTTATAATAGTTGCCGTTGTTGTTGTTGTATTTTGTCTGAGCTAATCAACTGAAAACACACACAATTTCTCTATGTTAATTTCGGATTAATGTTAAATTTGTATTTACAAAATATTTTGATTGAAATCCATTAAATGAATTTAAGATACAAATCTTGTTGATGTTTTACATATGACAAATAATAAGGACTCTCTTGTTGATTACTATGTCAATTATATAAAAACAACAAGCAAGTATTTAAAAGGACGACTAAAAAGGATAATTTCAAATGAGACAAAATGCAAATGCTGTTAAAAGCAATAAATTCCTTAATATACAATTTTACCTAAGCTCAGTTAAAGGACAAATATCCTTTTAATGCCAAACTTAGCTTTATACATGTATATAAGTTTGATACCTAGTTAAGTTTTAGCTTTTTTTATTAGTTAAACTTACTTAAACTAACTTAAACATATTATATAAGCTCTAAATGATCTATGCCTGACCTATGGATAGTCCACTCACAACTTATGTAATATTAAATCTGAATGATCTGTCTTATAAATACTATATAGCGGGCAATTGGATTCAAAAGTTAACATTCATATAAACTATTTGCAAATTGCTTACATTCATTTAATTAAAGCCTTTATTATTTTTCATTTTACTAAGCAAAATACTGACAAGAAATGCTCTTAAATGAAAGTGAGTTACCTACGACGTATTAACTTTTATTTAACGTGTCCATAGTTAATTTTAATCTCTTAAAAATAAATAATAAATAATATAAGATATTTTTTAACTAAATCTTTTAAATTTGTAATATATTTATACATAAAAAATCCATCTTCTATATAAACATAAATGGATACGCTGAAGACTTATTTCTTATTTGAATTGCAAGCAACGCCAGAAGTTGTTTAGTTTTTAAAGGATTCTGAAGGGTTTATTATGAAAATTATAAATTCTATAAGTTTATAATTACAATTGTAGTTTTTAGTCTCACTGAATATATAACAATTTAGTTACTTTTATAAAGAATTAATTAAGTAAAAATATTGTTTCCTATCTTTATATGTTTTCTTGACAGAAGTTTCTATCGAATGCAAATTGAATTGTAAAATGTTAAAGGACTCATAAATTGGGCAAACTTAAACAAGCATTTGAAGAATATAAATAAAAGAATTTATTAATTATAATACTAAGTAACTCACCATCAAAGTTTCAATATATCCTTTATATACAACTCGAGTCAAAAAAAGTAATTGTTTGCTGCAATTTGTTGCTTGTTTCCAACGAAGTTGCAGCTCTTAAATAATCTTCAACAAGGGGCTAAATAAAGTCCTTGAGAATGTATATATACTTTATAATATACAATAATATAATATATATATAATATATATGTAATGTTTATTTAACTACAGTAAAAATAAGCTGCTATTAGTTAAGACCGTTTATTTAGAGAAAGAAATTTTAAATTCAACTTCAGTTACTTTTTCTATTTCATTGAGTTAAAAGTTTTGTTTAAGTTTAATATTCTTTTAATTAATTTTTAATATTATTATATGAAATAAAACATTAATGAATTTATCGTTTTAATATATCCTGTCGGCAATTAATTAATTATAAGCTAAACAATATTTTTTATGAAATGGCAATGCCGAAGGCAATCATGTGTTTAATATTAATTTGTGTCGACAGAAAACATGGCGACCACTCAAATAATATGTATGAGTTCAACTATAACAAATAAATGCACACACACATACACACATACATATATATACATGCATTTAAATGTGTATATATATATATATATATATATATATATAGGGACAATAGTGGCAGCTATAAATTTTAATTAAAAATGCAACTCATATGGCAAGTGGAGCAATTAGCACCTGAAAATATGCAAACATTAAATTGCCAACTGCAGACAGTACAACAACAATAGCAAGCATATTAACAACAACAACAACAACAACAACAACAACTGAAAGGATAACAATAACAACAATAGCAGGTATATTAACAACAACAACAACAATAACTGAAAGGATAACAATAACAACAATAAAAAAGGATAACAACAAAAATGCATAAAGTGCATCGGTAGCGTGGAATTTCAATAAATTGTAGGTAGTTGTTGTACAGTTATGTGCTCGTGTCTATGTGTGTCTGTGTATCTGTATGTGTGTGTGTGCCAGGACATTGTCCATGACTAACATAACGTGCCCATAACAGACACATATTTTGCCCTAGCAGCGGCCACATCCTGACCAACAGCTAGGCGAGGAGCTCAACGGCCAAAATCGGATGGCCGAGCGAGACGGAAAGCGAACGGAAAACATTGCACAAATTTTGCTTCTTGTTATTTTTGTTGTTTATGTGTGTGTGTGTGTGTGTGTGTGTGTGTGTGTGTTGATATTGTTGTTGTGCATTGTATTTACTGCACAATAGCAAGTTGCATGGTAAAATTTTTTTTATTTTTCTTTTTTGATATTTTCTATATAACATTTTTGGTAGACGAACGGATAAATATTTTAGTTTGCAAAATCTTTTTGCGCTCAACAGTCCCTCCACATGACAACCAACTGCAGTTGCCCACTGTATGTGTATGTGTGTATATATACATATATATGTATATATATGTATATGTGTGGACCATGCAATATGTAAAAGCTACGCGCAGCATATACTAAAAATACAACAACAGCAACAACAAGTACACTAAACATGAATACATATTCAGACAATCGCGCTGGTGCTGCCAAAAAATCGACAAAAACAACCTGTTCGGAAACACTTGCAACAAGGACATCAAGGATACAAGAGCATAGAGAGAATGAGTACGCACGCAGGCTGTATAATGTGTGCGACTGAGAAAGAAGCACATTAAACATAACATATAAAGATAGAGTGAGAGGGTAGAAGAGACACAGAGAGAGAGAGAGCAAATGAGTGCGAGTAACAAGAGATAGCAAACAGATTGCCACATGACCAGGGGATGGTTGCAACAACTTGCAACAGCTATAGCCGCAGCCACAGAGAGCACAATACCGAAGCTCCGCCTTTTTTCGAAACTTTTGCCTTAACAATGTGTGCGCACAGTGGTACAAAATATGTTAATCAAAGTCTTTAAAGTCGACGGCATAAAGTGAGTCTATATTAAGTAAGGGATATATAAATGTAGATTTATTAGAAGAATATATAAAGGAGTTTAAAGCAAAATCGAATAGAATATCAGAACTAACACGAATTTTATGTCAAGGACATTATTGTAAATTTTATATATATAAATTTTAGCACAAAAAGTAGAGCAACTAACAGAATTTATGTCATAGGCAGAAAAGAAAATATATATATATATATATTCTTGATCAAAAAGTTGACATCACTATATTCATCAGTCCATATGTTAGTCTATCTATAGGCTAAACTGTATCTAAGGATCAAATCAAAAAGCTTTCTGTGTAGTTTTTCGACGAGATGCTGTTCAAGTTCATGCCTAATGTAAAATATTTCTTACCAAGAAAGAGAAAATATATAATACAATATTCATTAACAAAAAATATATTCACATATTATCAATACACCTAAACAAAACTTACCATACTCAACTCTTATGAGTATTTTTAAAGCGTTTCGAAATTTGATCAAAAACTAAAGCAATTTTTTACGCTAAAAGTTCTTAATTTAAGGAAAATTTGAATAATTTATTAGAGGAAATTTCATTAAATTAAAATAAATGTTAAGTATAAAATAAAGGCTACAAACAAGCACAGGCAAGCATGAAGACTTTGTGTTAGTCTTACGTCAAGACAATTTTACTTAAAATGAATACAATAACAATTAATCAATATAAATAAGTATGCATAAGTATATATAGAAAAATATTTAATGGCTTGTATTAATAAAGAACTAAAGTAAAAGGCTAGGCAAAAGGCAAAGGATGTGCTTTTAAAAAAATATAGAAATTTAAAAAAGAAATAAAAGGTAAGAAATAATACGAAAATTATATAATATTTATTATACAAAATATAGTAATAAAAGATATAGAAAAAACTTTATAGATATATAGATAAATATATAAAATTAAATATATACAAAGTTAAAGTATATTATGTGCTCTTTATATATAGAGAAATGTGAACAATATTTATCATAGTTCTGTAATAAAAAATCCTTGAAAATAATATAAGTTTTATATAGAAAGTTGAATATAAATGAAATGCATACCACTGTGCAGTATATGATATACAATGTGCAGAGTGTAGAGGAAAATATGAAAAAGTAAAAAAAACAGTTTTCGATATCACTGGAATGGCAATCGTCCAGCCATAGAATCAGTGTGCATTTAGGCCAGCCAACCAGGAGGCGAGCCCAGGCAGTGTTCATACAATAAAAGCACAGAATATGTTGGCAACTGACAAAGCAGATGGGCCGGCGAGAGAGCAGGAGAGTAACAGAGATAGAGTATAGATTGGGTATGGTTGTATGGACTGTGGAATAGCATAAGGGGTGAAGATTCGAATTTGACTCTCAGCAGGAGTATAGTAAACGAGTCCAACAACAGAACAGAATCAGGACAGATGTGCGATTACTGTGAATGTTGCGAGTGAGCGGAGAGTTTCTCGTTTGAATGGGACAATATGAAAAATTCCAAGTGGACTCACTTGCTGCTTGCAACGGTGGTGGCAATGATGACAACGACGACTACTTAAAGAGGAACAGATTGCGTGCGGGCAGCAGTCTAAAACAGAACTTCGATACGAACGGTGCTAAAAGAAACAAAGAACAGCACAAAATATAACGCAATCAAGAACGTATTGCTGTATATAATTTAGACCAAGTTAAAGAACATTCCATACAATATATATATACATATATATATCGATACAGAAGTAAAGATATTCGAATGCGATGAACTTGCTCATGGATAATCTACCGTCGCATTTGAATCCTGGCGCGCGTCGTTTAACACCAATACAACAGCAGCAACAGACTGAATTGCGTATCTCAACAAGTCCCACGGCAGCGGCAACAATGACACAGCAGCAACAGCAGCAGCAACATAACAACAACAATAATCACATCAACAACAACAACAACAACAACAATGAAACGCCTAGCGTTAAGACAACATTAAAACGATCCTTTGATGTTGCCTTTCTAATGATGCCCGATGAGCGCATCAAACAGAAGCAAGCCGAGAAGCAGGCACGCCTCCAGGAGGCACTGCATCAGCAGCATCAACAGTTACAGCAGCAACAGCTGCCGCTACAATTGAATCAGTTAAATCATTATCCCACGGATTTGTCACCACGCGCAGCTGCCTCGCAGCCGCCCTCGCCGGCAGCATTGGAGTACATAAGTCTGTTGGAAGCGCGTCAACGCTATCCACAGCTGGCCATACGCTCACCCAGAGTCTATGATGATCCCACGCTAGTCATACCACTGGTGGATTCACCAGAGGCAACAGTATCACCACCACCGCCGCCACTGCGCAGCGCCTTTACCAAGGTGGCCTCATCGCTATCCAGCTCATCGTCGCCTTCGACAGCATCACGACTGGAATCGCCTGTCGATGTAGGCGCTCCACCTTTGAGCCCTGATCAATTGAGTTGCCATTCGATGAGTCCACCGGTAGCCACGCCTCCACCACGCACGAGCAGCGGCGGTGGCAGCAATGCATCCACGCCCAACACATTCCCCAGCGGTCTGCCATCGAATCCCATTGTGTATCATAACTTTCGGCCCGAGTATCAGTTCAATGGCGCCTTTCAGGCAGTGAATCCCATGCAGGCACTGCAAGCACAGCAACGTCTGAAGCAGCAGCTACTCTATAGGCCACCAACAGCGCCCAATGGCCATAGTCCAAATGGCTCAAATCCTTCATCGCCGCCAACGGGACCACCGCCAGAATTTCTACACGCAGCCTATCCAGGCTTTGGGCCACCGCCACATCCCTTTGCAGTGGCACAGCCACTACAAAATCCAGCTGCAGCTGCAATCCTCTCCACACTTATACCGCCCACGCTGGCCTCCACCTTTACACTGACAGCACAGAATGTGTGCGCCAAGTGTAACATTAGTTTCCGCATGACCAGCGATCTGGTCTACCATATGCGTTCCCATCACAAGAGCGAAGTGGCCTGTGATCCAAATCGTCGCAAGCGTGAGGAGAAGCTACGTTGTCCCGTCTGCCAGGAGACATTCCGGGAACGTCATCATCTAACGCGTCACATGACGGCACATCAGGACAAGGCCAGTGACCATCAGCCCACCCCAGAGGATTCCAGTGATAATGAGATTATCAATGTTGTTGGCGGTACACCACCAGGACGCAGATCTGGCGGTTTATCCAAATGATCCAAACATTTCTTCGGATATTTTTAAGCTACAAAGTGAAACGCAAAACAAATACCAAATAATTTTTTTTTTTTTTTTGTGTCTAGTATGTAATATTTCCCCCTCCCACTCCCACTCCATCTCACTCTCTCAACCATGTACCCAAAAATGTCCCCGTTGTGATATTAAGTTTAGTTAAATCCCCAACAAGAAGAAGAATAACAAATTAAGTTTCCTCCATTAGCCATATACATATAGTGCAATTTACATATATCTATATATATATATATCTATATATATAGATATCTATATATATAGATATCTATATATATAGATCTATAACAGCTCCTTCGAATAAACCAGAGGAAACCTTAAAAAAAAAACCATAAACATCCTTTGAACTGCCCGTTTTATCATTGTAAAAACTTAGACCTAAGTTTTTGGCTCAAACTAAAAAATTTAGCATTCGATGTGCAACTTCATGTTTTAATATAAATATCTTATTGTTATTAAAACCAAAAACAACTCTTATATAATCTATATTATTATCGGACTATATAGGAATCGGGCGTAAATATTTTTTTTTCAGATTAATAATTGATAATTACGAGAAACTGCATTGAGCATTGAGGAAAGAAATGAAAGGATATGGAATGGCTACCTTGGCATATAATTTTCTGATCTTTATCAGATTTAGGTACTTATAGGTTTTCCTTCTCTCGAAGACTAACAGCTTTGGCTTTGCTGCTGCTTTCATATATCCTGTTGTTTTTGTAATATTTTTGTTTTTGTCATCAACAAGCTGTTTGTTACTTTGGAAGGCTAAGATATGGGAGATCATAGATCTATATCTGATCTATATCTGACTAAAATGAATAACAATATCATTTTGCTTCTATGATTGCAATCCTTAAAGTTGTCTGATTACCGTTTTACACCTTGCACCAACTACTGAAAGGTCCTTCCACATTTCACTCAAAATATTCTAAACTTTTCTAAATGTATACGTTAGATGATATTTTTGCTTTATCTTTGAATGCATTATTTACTTCATAACTTATATTTTACATAAAAGATCTTTATATTCCTTTCTATATACTTTTTAGTAGAAAAATTTTATTTTTCCCAGAGCTTTAGCTAGAAATACTCAGCATTTCCCTGCATACAAACATACTACATATAAATAAAGTCCTTAACATTGTTCAAAATCAATCTGAAATATAATAATATATATTAAATTTTGCTCATTATTTCATAATATATCTACTATACAAGAGTTTTAGCTAATCAAAAGTATGTCGGTTTTACTACCTTCAGTTAGAGCAACAGTCCTGGCGCTGGCTTTATGTCGTCTATCTCACACTCAGTAATAATAAAAGCATACAAGTAAGATGGCTGTAGTCGAGAACGAGAACTCCTTTGTCAACATTTATACACATACACACATATATACACAGTTCTACATACACTTTAAGTTGGTGCGCGCGAAACTTAGCCCCCGCTCTATAATGAAATACTTAACTTTGTATAACTTCCATGTTGTTTATCCAATCTCAACAAAATTTAGAAATTATATCAAGAATTATCTAATTATTATATGTGCCAAATAGAATTTAGATCGGTTGAAAATGGTCTTAAATAATCGTGTTTTTCGTAGGTCAGGGGAGAAAATCAAAAACCTAAAACAAAATCGTATAGCTTACGAAAATTAGGGATTTAGATTCCAAATTTGTTTGGTCTTATAGTCTCTGAGAAACAGGCGTTCACACAAACGGATGGACGGATAGACAGGAGACAAGCATAAATAGATCGACTCAGCTAGTCGTCGTGATATAGAATATATATACTTTATGGGGTCTCAGATGATTATTTCTACCTGTTACATACTTTTAGATTTAGCACATTTCCATTAGTTTCCTTTTACCTTTTACCTTTTACCAAAAGGCAATAAATAATAAAAATATTTGAATAATAATTAGAATATTAAAGAATTATAATAAAATAGTTTCATACCATTTTTCTCCTAAGCCTTCCATTCTCTTAGACTGTTTTATTCAAGCAAAACCTTAACTCCTCACCGTGTTTCTGATTAGCTCTTAAAAAATACATTATATAAAAATTACAAAAGTAGACTATATTTTTATAAGAGATAGAGTAAAGATTATATATTTTTAAAATATGTGGAAAGTTCCTTAACTTTTGGTCTTTGAATAGAATCATCATTACAAGTTAAGCGCAAATGATTCCGCAATTGAGGTTGGCTCCTGTCATGTGTCAATTGGTAATAGGATGTAAATCTATTAGTATACTAAAAAAGGTATAATATTACCAGCATGTTATCTATTAACAACAAAGTGTAAACTTTTCCGATTTAAAGTTTATTTTTAAGCTATAAGTTCCCCACTTTCTAAAGGATACAATTATTTCCATTTGGCTAACAGAAAATCTTTGAAATTAAGTTAACATTAGGTTAGTTAACCGATGTTAGAAATGTGTTTTATATATGGATATATATTTAATTCTATTTGCCTGACATATTTTATAGAAATAAACCTTTAAGATGAAAATTAGTCTATTATCCATGAACTATAAGGTTAAATTAAAAGTGATAATAGTCAGCAACCTATTAAGTCTTTCTTTAGCAACATTAATATAGAGCTCGTTATAGATATGGTCTTAAGGTAAATCAGGACACTCCATGTAGATGTCCTTTGCTTGGTAAAAAACATAGGTTCCCAGGGTTAAAAGATAAAAAGTGAATAGAACGATGCTGTAAAGAAACATACGCCATGTGAATGGCCGAGAATATGTTGGCCTTGTTAGCAATATGATTCTACCATTAAGAGAGAGCACAAGGTAAAGGGGAAGTAGTAGCTGGATAAGGGGGAAAGGGATGCATACGTTGCTCTGGTCACATGCAGCACATAAGTCGGGCAGCGTATGCAGCAATTAGATGCGGCAACAAAAACTGCGACGCCGACGCTAATGAGCTGACACTGACTCTAACTCTTACTACTATAACTCTGACTATGACTGGCTCTGATTCTGATTCTGAGTCTAAATGTGGTTTATATATGTGTGAGAGTGTGGGAACAGAGCTGCAAACAAGATGAAATTGGAATATAAATGAAGAGGGGATTCCCTTAGCAAAAAAAAAAAAAAATAAATAAAACGAAATCAAAAATGAACATAGACGGCGCAACTAATGTTGCCTTGTGAGGAGCTCTCAAGTGCTTGGGCAAAAATGATTTTCGAATTTCAATATTTCTACACTCAACTGGGCAACCCTCTGGCTATGTTAGTGATTCCCATGAGTCCATGTGGAATTTGTAGCATGCCGAATTCCGACAAAGCGAAGCGAAATATCTTGGGTGGTGGGTGCCCATAGATATTGTTATGGATCTGTTATTTCCCTTGCACTCAAATGAGCCACAGCGAATCGCGTTGATTTAGCGTAGCCAAATCCTGTTAGCCCGTGCCACAGCGACACGCGATTCTCACAGGATCTACTACTACAACTACTATGACTACTGTGACTCCTTATACACTCACTCACATTCACTTACTGGCTTTATCAACTGATATATCAATTGATGTAGCCGAGCTCCCCTTCCCTATACCCTCTGTTCTGTAAGCTATACCCTATTCATCCACTGCTCGTTTAGCTTGTTCGCATTGTTCCCATGATGGGATTATCGTTTTATAGCCTTGTATTCACTTCCAGCCACTTGATAAAGACATTCAATACGCCCAAGTGTGAGACAGACAAAAAACTCAGCCTTGTTCTCTCCTCGCTGTTACCTTAAGGTGAACAAATTGCCGTCATGCACAGGAAAGGGGACGGGGGCAGCTTGAAGCAGTGAAGGAAGTGTGTAGCTACCTAGGTATCACTTTCATTGCGGAATATAATTTAAATGCTCTAATCTACAGCACAATAAATAATTAAAAATCTCTAACTAAATGCTTTCTAATTGAAATGCAAAAGAGTATCTGCTTAGAATTTTTATATAAGTCTAATAAGAATCTAGTATTTAATTGGGATTGTAGATAGAACGATACTATTTGTATGTGTCCTTTTGATTATTTTATAATAATATATAGTTAAACGCAGTTTTAATAATTGAAACTTGTTAAAGATAGAAATCTGCAGCGAAATCTTTAAATAAAAGTTATTTCATTAGAAAACTTAAATATATAATTTTAGTAATAATGATAAGGGCAAGGAATATAATTTTGACTTTATTAAATACAATATTTTATAAAATTTGTATGTTTGAATTATAGAAAAATTAATTAATTAATTAATTAGAAGTTATTTTCAATAAAACAATTTTTTGCAAATATGCAACACTTACGCTAACTTCCACTTTAAAGTTTAAACTAAAAGATTTCTTACGAATCAAACTGTTATTAAATTTATTGAATACATAAAACAAATATATATTTGAATGATATATATATATATATATATATATATATATATATATATATATGATGTAAAGTTTCAATAAAAGTACTTAATAGATACCAAATTTTATGCAAAAAATAACAAGTAGAATAGTGCACAGGATAGAAAAATATTGAATACAATAAAATTCTCCAAAAAAGGAGTAACCAGTCGTTTAATAATACTCTTAAGATTAAAGCCTCAAAATAAATCTTAATTGTTTAAATTGTTTACAAGATAATATTATGAATTAATTAAGTTTCTGGGATTAAATGTGAGTATAATTTTTCTACTATATAAGATGGACCTGGGCACAAATCAAATAAGTTTTTAAATTATGCTCTAAATAGTTTATGTATTCTACAAATAAAGCAGTTCAAAATAAAATGGAATTTATATATATTAAAACAATTTTAAAATATTTATCCTTTTGTCCTGTATCTGCCAGGCGTTTAATGCATAGAAGTTCAATGATACAAATTTTTAGGAATAATTTCAGAAGCAGAACTTTAGTATCAATGGAATTCCTTATAGATGCTTTTAAAAGCAAATTTATATAAACAGAATTTTTTAAGAAAATTAAAATATTGCGTGCTTGAACTATTCATAGTTAGAAATAGACAAGTTTATATATATAGAATAGTTAAGTTTATAGGTAAAAATATTATTTACTGACAAACTGAGAGATTTGTGTTCTTATATAAAATGGGACTTTTCATAATTTAGAAAAAAATAATAACAGTATATAGATAATTACAACATGAATATTCTTAAATGAAATCGAAAACTATATTAACTCGATATAAAAAGCATCCTAGTTGCATGTTAAGTTAATATATATAAAACAAAGAGATAAAAATTACAATAAATAAACGGCTGCTCATATTTGATTAGAAGGAATAATAAATTAACCTTTTAGAAAGAGCCTTTTTTAATCTATAGCTCTTGTAAGACTTAAGAATTCTTTGAATTTGTTTTTCTTTTTTTTTTTGAATTCTAATTCAGTAATTTGGCTTCATAAATTAACTATCTAGTTTGCATCTTTTAACCTTAGATAATCGTGTTACAGTAGCAATCAATTAAAGTACCGTAAGCATATATCAACTTTTTTTGATTTATATGGAAACAGCGAAAGTTGAAGCAAAAGAAAAGAAAAAAGAAAAAAAAACCGAGGCAATTTACAATTTGATTTCCTTTTTTTGAAGTCAACCTACACAAATATTATAGTTTTTTATGGCTTTTGAGTGCAGTTTAGAGAAATGTTGTCTACTTGTGCGGCATGTTATAGTCACTGCCACTGATTTATTTTATACATTTCCCCAACGAGCAATTTCAACTTCCTTTAAAAACAATTACAACTTCCTCCAAACATACACACACATACACATATATAGAGCGAGAAAATAGCAGACATTTGTTTGGTACTCGTTAAGCCAACACATCGTCAAAATCACATTTCCTCATTTAAACCAAACAGAGGCAAGTGGCAAGTGGTAAGTGGTAGATGGTAGATGGTATGAGCCAGCATCTAGCATCTACTAAGCCACCCAAAAGAGTCAGCAGCCACTCACTCAAAACGACGCCTGAAGCAACCACACTGGTACAACCACAACTTCATAATAAGCCTCATCATGCCGGGCTATATAATAGCAGCCATAATCACATTTCATATTTATCACATTTTTACGCCCACACACAGGCATGGTAGGGCATGGCAGCTCGTGGCATCCACTTAGAGCGCGACCTGCGCATTGTTTGCCTTTTGCCTAACCTCGCAATTTGACCGTAAATAAATTGCCTGCTCATTTGGTAAGCACTTGGCCCAAAACCCTGCTAACTCATACCCATACTCTATACTCCATATACCATACCCATAGCATAAAGTGAATTTCCCACCAGTTTCCTTTCAAATCGAGCAGTAGCTCCCCAATGACGGCACGACACGACTATGATGAGGGGGAATAAAAGATAAAGGGGGCGAATGGTTGGCAGTAAGTGGCGGAGGGAGCTGACATCGTGTTCAAATACGTTTAAACACAATGCAAATACCGTTATAATAGCACAACAACAAAGCCAAAAAACCGTACAGCTGGGTAAGCCAGAGTGAGCCTAGAGGCCTTGTTACGCCTCCCACACAAACACACACACACACACACGCAAAAACATACATACACATATATACAGTCCTTGTAATGGAGACGTGTGCGTATGAGTGATTTTTCTCAGCTGCGCTTAAAAGTATGCAAATGTTTTTGTATTGCCGTGCAATGTTTACGTTTGGGGCTCTAAAAAGGGGTTGCTTTTGGAAGAGGCGTGGCAGTAGCTGACTTTCAGTTTATGACTTTTACATTGCAAAGTTGTTGTTGGTGTTGTTGGTGTTGTTGTTGTTGTTGTTTTTGTTGTGGGCTATTAAGCCTGGTAAAGTGTTTTTAACTGCAGGCAATTTAATTTACGCTCACCGCTGGCGGGCGTTTAATTTTCATGTCCTTCGCAATTGGACGTTGTTAAATTTATGCATGCTGATTAGCTATAGACAGACTGAGATTATACTATAAACATGATATGACAGTTGAGAGCTTTTGTATAGCTGCTACAGTAGAAGTCGACTTAAAAATTTTCGTATCCTTGTGAAAAATGAGAGACCGTAAACCAAACGAAAAACGAACCAACTGACAGCCAAGCCGCTTAAACTTTGAACTTTGTCATTTCAATTTTCGCCAACGGATGCGCTTTGTTTCAGTGGCCAGAGACGAAGAGCTGTGCCTTACCATACCGTACCAATGGTCGTTATGTGCCTGTGCTCGTGCCTGAGCCTTTGCCTGTACCAGTGTCAGTGTCAGTGGCAGTGGCATTGCTCTGCTTTGCTTTGCTCTTCTGTATTGTACTGTGCATCCATGAGCCGCCGGAAACATTGAGCCTGACAATGCGACTTTCATTTGGCCAAAAACTCTGAAGCTCACTGTGAGTTTTGCGGTTGCCGCCACACACAACGTGAGAAGCTGCCGCCATTGTTTTGTGGCCAAGGCACATGATGATGTCCTGGGAATGGCCAGGAAGTTTTTCATGCGCCATGACACTTTTTGTGCGATGTGGCAGCCATTTTTGTGTATATATATATGTGCCTGTGTGTGTGTGTGTGTGTTTGTTGCTTGTGCTACCTTTACCGTTTGCTAGTGAACAGAAACAGTTGAGACACAGAGCTCGAGTCGGTGCTCCATTGAAATGATTTTTGGATGCATGGAAGCTGTTTGGCTTGCCGCAAGACAGGCGGCTTACTGACTGAACAGCAGCAGAAATAGCATCAGTAGCAGCAGCAACAGCAGGGATAGCCAGGACAACATCCGCGTGTATCCATGTCCCAGCCGTCCTGTAATTTATGATGTGCGCTTCCTTTTTTTTTGGCCTCACTGCCAGTTGCCAGTTGCCAGTTTTTAGTTCCATAACGAAACTTTTATACCGCACACTAATAGAGCGAGATAGAAATTGAAAGACAGAAACCGAGAGAGAGAGAGATATAGTTAAAGAAAGAACGAGCAAGAGGCAAAGTGAGTCCTTGCGCCTGTTTTCTGCTGTCATAACTTTCCGCACATAATTAATAGTTGTAAAACCAGCGACAGGATTTTTAGTTCTGCCATCCGCGCAACTTTTATGCCCGCTTGTCCGGAGTTGTTTGCTCAATTAACTTAGCAGGTAGTTAATTTTCAAAAACCGCAGGACACCCACACACCCACATACCCATACACCCATACACACACGCACATAGACTGGGAGTCTAAGCATTCAGCTAGACTATGACCAACAGTGCGCTAATTGATTTACTACTTACCAAATAGCGTGGGAGAAACTTAATAACAACAAGTATATATGTATATATATATATATATATATATATCTGTATCTTTAAGAGGCAAATACTTTAAGCAAGATTCAGCTCAGTTTCGAATGTCCATTGAAGCGTAAATCGCAAAGATTTTTGAATCGCAGCCAAGTGAGTGAAGTGAGTGGAAAAATAAGCAATAAGTTTACATTGCATTTGATATATCACAACTTGTTTGTTTCAGCAATAAATTTGCGAATCTCTTTCCAATTCCCCCATTGTCATTTTTCTCTTGCTATTTATTCTCTTTGCTTTTTGCTATTTTCTACAATTCACACACAACTCAAAAAGGGAAAAGACTTACCCCAATTTCTGGCATCAACAAAGCAAAGTAAGCTCTATGACAACCTGTTTGAATTGCGTATGACATAAAAGCATTCGATATTAACTAGTGTACTTAACACTTTTAGATTTTATAGGCTTTATATTATTAACCTTTAGCAAATGGTAGCTAAAAATACGTTTTAATCCTTTGTCATCAAAGTAAATGCTGAAGAGCAGCCATGTTCCAAGCAGAAGATCCTTTATTTGTGGTATAAATTAAGTTGATTTTAACAAAGTGTTGTAATGTTAAATTGTTATACTATTATACGTTTTATAGCTACATTATATAACTCATCATATCTTACTACATAAGAGTATCAAAGTGCATTTCAAAACTATTTCACTAAATAAAGCTAAACACTTGGTACAAAAATTGGCTCATTGGAAGAAGTTTTCCTCCATGTATTGCCGTAAAGGTTAACGCTTGTTACAATTATAGATTATATATAGCATAAATGAATATAACAGCAACTATATAGATAGTTTTGTATGTAAAAAATATTCAACCAAAAACAACAAGAACTGAAGCAAAATAAAGATTGAACACTGAACGTCTAACAGAGATACAGAGGATATAGTTTTGCTTATTGAATGTTATTTGAACACTGATTGAATCTATCTGAAAGGTGTCTTAGGCAAATGTTTTTAAATTTGACAATATATTTCCTTATAAATTGTAAAAATAATTTAAATGTTTTCGTATAAATTAATTATTTTCTATTGAATGCAAAACGTTACAGCTTTAACTTAGTTTTGTTTTGATTTGGCAATAAGTTTAAATAAAATTAAATAAATAAAATGAGAAATTAAAATAATATATATATTATTAAATCAATTGATAATAAATTACTAATAATAAAAAAAGAATTTAAAAAAATATAATACAAAAAAATAAAAAATTAAAATATTTAAAAGTTAAATATGAAAACAAATGAGAACAAAAAAGTTTTTAAAGATCATCAAATTCTGGATTTGAATTGAAAGTGTTTAAAGGAATACGATAGTATATTATTATTAAATGAATACTCAACTTATATATATAAAGATGTACATATCTATATGCTATATAGGTGTTACTGTTAGTCTGGAATATTTATTATATATTTCCAATACTCTTGGCTCGAAATTTACCTTCTGCTGCCTGTTTACTATCAACCAGTTTTAAGGTCTAAAAACATGTTAAGCATTTCACATGCGGAGCATAAAGCATATAGAACATATAGAAACAAAGCACTTAAAGTGTTGTGAGTGCAATGGTTGGCAACGTTGGCATAGGAGTAGCCCTACCTTTAACTGGCTCACATGGCGTATGCGCGATTTCAGTTGCTCGTTTTTGTGTTGGATACCTGGCAAAGTGCTGAGACCACGCGAAATATTTAGCATGTCAAATGACATATTTGCGGTTTTTTTTTGTGTGTGTGCCTTGGCAGCAAACGATGTCACAAGCTACACACACCTCTCGCTCAGTCTGCCACTCCCTCTGTCTCTGTCTAACTGTAACTGGTTGTCTTTTGTGCTTTATTTCTTTTTTTTTTGCCTTCTGTGTGTGTTAGCTGTTTGCTGTTGGCTGTTTGCTGTGTTTGCTTTGCCTTGTCGCCATTTTTGCTATTTTGTGCTTCATTTATCACTTGGCAGCATTCGGAATTTCCATATACTCAGCATATTTGCTGGAAACAGGACTCGTATGATATATGACTATGTCTTTAACCCAGCCAAAAAGCATAGCCAACAGTCAACATTATCATCATCAACATCATCATCATCAACATCATCATCATCATTATCATCATCATCCACTGTCCCACTGTATAGTAGTGTGTCATTTTATTCGATGACAATGTGCCGCAGTTACTCCCTTAACCTCATCCATCTCTAACCCCCTCTTCTCACTTTCAGTCTCCATCTATCTCTCTCTATTCCACTACTGTTGTATATGGCTATTCTCACACATGGTGTAATTTAGATAAGTGGTCATTCTTCATATTTTTAATGCTCATAATTTCATAATGTGCCACGCATATGCAGCTCTCCCTCCCCCTTTCCATCGCCCTTTTCTACACTACGGTAAATTAAAATCATACATTTAAGCAGCAAACAGACAGCGGGGTGAAGTAACGAAACTGACTGGGATTTGGTAGCTACATTGGTAACAACATGGTCAGCGTCGAGCACTGCCAGAGCCATTCATTTTATTTGGCGCGAGTTTTTGTTAGTTCAGCCACCTTGCAATATACATATCTAAATATATACATATATATATACGTATACATATAGTATTTATATATACATATATGAATAGTCATTGTAGAAGTTGGTTTTTGCTGTGGGTGTAGCTGTTTTGGGGGGGGGTGGGGAGTGGGGGCATGCCCCATGAATATGGAACATGCGAAATCGCGAATGCTTTCATTTTGTTGCTTTTTTCCTTGCGCTGATTTATGAGTCACATAAAAGTAAACTTAATTAAATGACTTTTCTCTCGCTTTTATCGAACAATACGATATTCCTGCCATAACAGCACGAAAAATAAATTTATTTTTGTATATTGACAGCCTGGTCACACTGCACGCAATTCTGTCTAGTTGATCAGTCAAGACAAAGATTACAAATTTAGGTTATAAAGATATAATTGAATAATGATATTGTATACTTGATATACGATAGTCAAAAGCTATATATATATCGTATATATATCGCAAATATATCATAGTGAAGTAGAAGTATTAAATCCTCTTGTATTAAGTTTGTTGTACTTTAATCTCCTTCAAGCACTGTCTAAGCCAATAAGTTCAGTCAGTGAATCAACTCAAGTACATGAACATATATATATATATATATATATATGTATATATATATATATATATATGTATATATCTAATATATACAATACAATATACATATATACAATTTTATTCACATTTACAGACATTCTTTATATCAATTATATTATAGTTTTCATATACTTCTTTCTATGCTTATTGATTACTTTTATGTCATAAGTTAAAATGATAAATAAAAGAGTTCCAGTTTATAAGATCCAAAATGAAATTTTCTTGCCACAAGAATGAATTAGGAATGACAAAATAATCATATTATATATAAAGTTATCGTGTTCAAAACATTTAATTATAATTTATATCATATTATATTATGTATATTAAATATCAAATGCTATATTTTAGTTTTAAGTTAAGATCAGCTTCAGTTATTCTTAGAACTTCTAAAGGCTAAAGCATAAGTCACTTTCAATCTACACATTTAATTATATTCTACAATATTTCTTTACAATTTATATTAACAGATATTCAAGCTAGAACTACTTCAGATCAAGCTTTATAAATAAAACATACATATAGAGATTTTCCTTCAGAAAACTGTTGATATACCAAAAAAAAAAAAAAAATATGCAAAAATTCAGCTTTAACTTTGCTTTAAATTCATAAGTTTTATCTGTGAAACAACTAAGATTTCTTCAAATATTTATATATATATATATATAACAAGGTCTAATTATTGATTGACTATCTACAAGCACAGCTCTATACATATATACAAATATATAAATAAATATATATACATAGATAACTATAAATATATTTGAAAAGAGCCAATTTATTAATCGATGGCAGTTGAACAACTTGCCGATAGACGACTATTAAAATTATTTGCTTTAAAATTTATGTGTGCAGATATGCTGCTGTATATGTAACAGATACATATACATTTATATATATATATATATACTTTGATAGGGGCAAGAAAAGTTTTTTTTTTTAATAGGAAAAACTTGCAAATTTTTGGAAAACGCAGACGTTGGCAGCGATAACAAACAGGTTCTCCAATAAATATTGACACCATTTTCGAGTTTATGCGGAGGAGTTGGTACAGCCCAGTGAGTAGGCAGTGCTGAAATGCAGGGGAGTAGGGGCAAGCAGGGGGCAGACAGATAACGGTAACATTATATGTATATGATGCTTAAGCAGACAAAACAGAAACTCTAAAGTGGAACTGAAAGCTGAAAACTTAAAACTGAAACTAAACCAAAACTTTTGTGTGATTCGGATAGAGACAGAGAGAGAGAGAGAGAGAGAGAGTGAAAAAGAGAAACAGTGAAGAAGAAGGTAGTAGAGAGAGCGCAGAGAATGCGAAACATAAAAAATAAAATTATGCAAATTTTTATTATTTGATTATGCAAATGTTCGCGCTTGACGACCCTTGGCATAAGGATGACAATACTCGATCCCCTCACCCAAAAGATATACCAATCGCCCAGCACTTGGCCCGCTACCCGAGCTCTCCCCAGCCAAACACATGCGAACACTGAAACTTCCGTTGCTGCTCCAAACACAAAAAAAAAGAAACAGTTAGTTGGCCACCATTTGGCTCTTCTACCCCGCCACACCCTCAGCCTAGCAGCTACTGGCGGAGCTCCCTACGGCGGGTAAATTTGAATTTTTGTTGGCGACTTTTTTTCTTGTTTTTTTTTATGCCAACGTATGGAGACAAGTGAAGGCGCACGGAGCAGTAGTAAAAGACGTGGGGAACGTGTGTTATTTTTTTTTTTTTTTTATTGTATTCTGGTGGAGTTGGTATAGGAATACCAAGGGGAACGTGACAGAGAGGGTGCCACTGTGGAGCATTGTCATATGTGGTTGGAAATTTTGAATCTGTTTGCAACCCCTTCGAGCGTATCCGTTTCCTTCTGTCGCGTGCGTTTCCCATTCCTTTTACCCATATACTCTTCCTGCTCTCCTCCTGCTGCTATTTTGCTACTCCCGGCTTGTACTAGCACTTGTCGTATGCGTATTTATTTATTTTTTCTCATATTCTGCTTTGTTATTGTCACTTTTCGTGTCTCTTCACAACTCTCTCCCCTTCTCTCTCACACTCACAGTTTGTGCTTTGCGCGCGATTTGAATCTCTTAAGCGAAATATTGTTGAAATCACTTTATGCCTGAGTGAATGCAGCATTTGGTTGAAGATGTAAGTTGGGGAAGGGGGTGCTGTTTAGGATAACCTACTGATACTAGGCACGTTGGAATTGGAGGATGAACATCAGTGAGCAAAGTGGGGAAACACCTCTTAAACGCTCTAATTGATATACAACTGTAAGCCGCACAGCCTCTCAACCCAATGTCACGCAGAAAGTGTTTAAATTATAAATTCGCTGATAAAAATAGCAAAAGTAAGAGTAGAAGTAGAAGTAGAAGAAGTAGAAGTGAAAGAAGCACAAAAAGACAAAGCCTCGCCCGTAAAACGACAAACTGATAAGAGTTGAGCATTTAGTTTTATGGCTCTCTTGTAATCAGTATGAATAATTACCAAAACGTGCAATGAGAAACTAAAAGAACTCAGTTAAAAGTTGTAGGGAAACGCGAAAAGGGAGAACTTAGCACAAAAGTAGTAAAAACTTCACATTCCAAGTTGGGCTAAGAAACAATTAACAAAACAGAACACAGAAAATTGTCGGCCCACTTTTTACTTATAGCAAAAATAACGCATTGACAAATCGAAGCATCTATAAAGAATATTTTTTTTTATTATTATGATTATAGGAAAAACGGGGGAGTTTTCCAGAAGGAAGCACTTAAACCTAATTTGAAATTATTGTTTAATAGAAATTTGATACAACAAACCTTCCCCCTAAATAATTCATTTTCCGATTTGTAATTCAGTCAGGAATTCATAGAAGGTAAACAGTCCTATGTGTTTGAATTATCTTTTAAATAGAACCTACATCTGACTCCTGGTAATGGAGACATCCTTTTGATGGCATATCCTTAGATTCGTCCTATATTATTATTAATATTATATTATAAGATTAAACAATATCAAACCGATTATGTTAAAAGACTGTTAAGCAATGCAATATTGTTCATAATATAATAAAAAGAAGCTTCTGCAGGGAATTCCAATTTATCAAAGAAAACCTTTTAGTTATGCTCTATGAACTTAAGTCACAGCGCGGAAAATACTTTTAAAACACTTTGTAACTATTCTATCTATACATATTGTGATATATATTTATTGATATTTTAATTTAAAGTTAGGTTTATAAACTACTTTCAGTAGTCTCTAGTCTATGAAATATTTCGGAAGATCTACAAAACATATTAATTTCAGGAACGAAACTTTTTATGCTCAAACAATGCGCTGAATTATCTTTGTATAATTTCAAGCACATTTGATAGACTTTTCCTTTTTAATTTTCCAACTTTTAATGGAAGCTACGGAAACTAAGTGCTTTTCTTATGAGTTCCATATGAAAGTATTATCATTCTTTGAAGCCAAATGCTGTAATTTTCCGTGCTATTTTTGACCCTAAATATGAGTATACATAAGTGATTAGTATAAGCTGTAAGTAGTTATGTATATATAAAAATTGGCGAGTTATCCCAAACGTTTTAATAATTGAAAACAATTTGTAAGCAGCTAAAGAAACAGCCTCCGGGATGGTCAGTTATGAATCCTAACAGCTCTCAAACTGATGGGCAAACAAGTGAAGCAGCTCATCAATCACCAGGCAAAGGAACATAAATCAAGCTAAAAGTCAAACCCAAAAGAAAACTAGAATTAGTAAAGGAGAAGATGATAGAACAAAGCAGAGTAGTTGAGGTAAATAGAGATGGAGAACTCTTTAGCACAATGGCAATAGGCAGGGAATTATCATCATCAAGTTTGAGCGTCGTCGTCATCATCGACCTTAAGCGTTACTTCCGGCAAAATAAGCAGCGCTTATTATAAGTAATAAGACGAAAATGTTTAGGGAACATACACACATGCACAGTTAAAGAAATAGAGGGAGGGAGGGAGGTAGAGAGAGAGAGAGAGAGAGAGGGGAAGCAGTTGATGTTGAGATAGCTCCAAGATGGGAGCCAAGAGCTGGGATACTCGCAAAGCCATACACAAAGACAGTCTGTTTATTTACGCCGCATCGTATGTAGAAACTTACATATGGGCGCCTCCAGGCCAGCGAAAGGAAAAGGAAGCGAATGGTTGGAGTTAGTGGAGGACTGTGGAGTGGAGTGGAGTGTGCAGCGGTAGGCACTACTGGTCCGGTTGTTGCGGCGTCCATACGGCGGGGCACACATCACACATGTTGTTCCGAGTACACACGTATGTTGCCTGCAAGCGATAGCGTCAACGACGATGTCGACGTCGATGTTGGCGTCACTGTCGCCATTTTTTGGTGGGAGCGTTTGGCCCAATCTTGGCCAGCAATCGCAAGCGGCACATATGTGCAATCATGTGCACACCCACCACACTCTTACCCTTACCCTTACTCTTACCCTACCCCGCCTACACACAGCATCAGCAAACCCTAACCAATACTCAAGCAAGCTCCAAAACATAACAAAATACTTACTGAAAGGAGACTCCATTTTGGTTTTTACCATTGGCGCTTGCCATAAACACGCCCCCAAATATGAAAGGCGCATGCTCAGACAGAAATTCGAATTGAAACTCATATTTATTATTTCTCTATATATGTATATATAATCTTCGACATCGAAACTTTCATTCGAAAAGACAGATTCAAAGACTTTGACCAATGCACGCAGCTGCTTAGTGTCAAATGCGTGAAGCGTTTCAAGCGGATGGCGGATGTTCAACTTTTAGGATCAAAAACTAGGATAAGATTCTCAACAATAACACAGAAGTGTGAGGGTAGAAGGGGTGAAGAATATACAATATACATTTATATATATATATACTTATATATAGATATAGATATAGAGTGTGAAAATGCATCAGGTCGAAACGGCTGACCACAAATCCTGTGTGAATCAGAAACGCGTTAAATTGAAACTTGGGATTTTACGGAGCTTAAGTTTTTTAGCAATTATAAGCGAGTGAGCATGGCAATGCAGGATGGCACAAGCACACTAGTGCGAGTGAGAGGCAATGCAATAAGCAATAAACAAAACAAGGTATTAACACTTGTCAGCCGAGACAGGAATATGTCACCTGCAACAAAATGTTCAAGTAGCAAATATCACACTGATAGCCAAATTCAATCAACACACACACACACACACATAGACACACACAAACATACGCAAGAGCAACAACAACTCAAAGTGTTTACTTTACCCTCTTTACGTTACCCTTACACATTGTAAGTAGAAATCTCAGTGGTCCAAAAATATCACACATAAATTCATATTTATGGTCGAACATTTGAACCTTTTTGTTTTGTTGCTCCCCCTCTGTAAATACACTCACACACTCGCAGTACACACAATCAAAAGTCGATTAGCATGCAGCACCCGGGGGGCAGTTAACAATTTCAAACCCTTAACCATACCCAAGCCCCGACACAGACCCAGTCCCAGACCCATGGCCAGACAACAAGCTACAAATAGGCAAACTCAGGTAATCGCATTTCCCAGAAATGTTTTGCGACTGCCCCATAACAAACCAATTTTCAACCCCTGCCCAAGTGTAGAGTTTGTGTTGAAAATCTGCTGAAACACAATGAAAATATTTTGCCTTCTGCAAATAGATTTTGGATTGAGGAGTGGGAGGGAATGGGATGGAGTTGAGTTGGCATGGAGGTATGTAGTTGGGTGTGGCTATATGACAAGTACAAGCCACTTGTGCGTTGATGATAATTTTTACATTTTTCGGTTAACAGACAGAAGCGACAAAGGAACAAACTGACAGAGTAACAGAGTGCCAGAGTGCCAGAGAGGCAGAGAGGCAGGGAGGTGAACTGTCCAGATATCTGAAAATCGGCTTATGTCGACAGCATTTTGCTGACAATGCTGGAGGAGCTTTTGTTTTAAGCGCTGGAACAAAGCTGTAGAGGAGCTGCACATAGATAGAGAGAGGGAGAAGAAGACACAGAGAGCATGTGAGTTTGAGTGTGACAGAGAGAGAAGTTAAGAGTTGGAGGTATACCTGTGCGTCCAGGCATTCTATGATTTATGCCCAGTTTTAATTTAAAAGCAATCAATTCGAAATATTTAACCAAAAAGAGTTTAGGCTGCAAGAAACTTTTAGATAAGTTTCCCAACAGAAGGATTATTATACAGTTTATCAGAGAGCAAATAAATCAAGGAATTTCTGCCGAAGTTGGAGTTAAAATGTATAAACTTATATAAAAATATATGTTTTTCAATAAAACTTACTTATAACAGAAGATTTATAAAAAAGAAATAAACATCAAGTCGAAAACATATCGACAATTTCTAAAGATAATAGTAGCTTTAACTGAACAATAAACCTCAGAATAGTATTTTTGACAGATGTGAAAATATTATTAGTTGTTACAGCACCTTACAAGGTATATATATATATTATGCCTATATTGCTTAGTCAATGTCACTAATATTTCTTAATATATTCGGTAGATTCCTACTTTTCCTTTCTATAACTTATTACTTATAGAGCAATTTTCCTGAACTTCCCAGGAGTAGCATTGAGTGCTTCCTGGCGAGCTAACAAACTAAAAAGGCTTAGATAGATTTTAAACAAAACTTATCATATTTAAGATAGTTATTTTAAGTAATATTTCAGAAATTCCTAAAGATGAAAAGTATCTTTCGCATATCCTACAATAATTGCGCTTATTGCTCGATAGACACGATCCAAGACTGTTCACTCAAAATATTAGCTGGTAATAGATATATGCTATATACAGCCAGGACTAAGAAAACTCGTACTTTAAAATGGATTTATATAACTATATATTTATATTTTTTATATATATTGTATTTTTTACATTTTAATATTTTATATTGAAACAATTTTATAGTTTATTTATTCATAGCTTTATAATTTTATATATTTATAATATTTTTAATAATTTATTTTTATATTATATTTTTAAATTTATATATTTTTATTCTGTTTATATAAAATAATATATTATTTTTTAGTTTTATACCTTAATTTTTAATGTTCATTTATTTTTTTTTTTTAATTTTAATAACTAAAGCTTTTATATATTCATATTTTAAATTGAAATAATTTTATAATTTATTTATTCATAATTTTATAATTTTATATAATATTTATAATTTTTTTTACTATTTTCTCTCTTTTATTTTTTTAAATTAATACATTTTTATTTTTTTATTACAAATATAAAATAATATATTCTTTTAGTTTTATACCTTAATTTTTTATGTTCATTTATTTTCTTAGATAAACATATTTTTAAATTTTAATAACTACAATTTTTTTATAATCATATTTTAAATTGAAGTAATTTTCTAATTTATTTATTCATAATTTTATATTTTTATATTATGTTTATAATTTTTTTAATACTAACTATAGTTTTTATATATTTATATTTTAAATTGAAATAATTTTATAATTTATTTATTCATAATTTTTTAATTTTATATATTTATACTTTTTTAATATTAATTTTTCTCTTTTATATTTTTAAATTTATATATATATCTTATTTTATATTATTAATAATAAAATAATATAAATATTTTTTAGTTTTATACCAAAATTTTGTATGTTCATTTATCTTTATTTATTTTTATATATAAACATATTTTTAAATTTTTAATCACTTTATATTTTATTTATTAATATTTATATATAGATTATTTTATACCCTATATACATTTTATATAAACTGAACCTCAAAATATAGTTTTAAGTTTTCCATTTAGTAACTACTATTCATAATAGATATAGAGACATTAATATTAAATGAAAATCTGAATGATATCTGTTAGGTTTCCATTTCATTACAAATTCTTGAGTTAAAAGTTGATGGCAGCTAATGAGCGTAACATTTTGTTAGAGAGAAGAAAGAAAAACATTAAAAAATTCAATTATGTCAAAGATTCAAGTATTATCTTGATGCATTATCCTTGGCTAATGAGCCGACATTTGGACAGTAAGCGAGACTTAAGGTGATGTTATCTAAGATGCAGCAGGAGCAGCAACAAAGCAAGAACAGAAAAGAAAAAAATTCCAAAAAGCTAACAACAAAAATGAAATCAATTAAAATTTATCACTTTATTTTCATTAAGAGAGAAATGTATGGGTGGCGGGGGAGAATAGAAAGATGAGCAACAAGAGTCGTTGGTTGTCCCTAAGGTGCAATTCGTTATCAATTTAAGGACAATGGCGGTCAGGATGTGGCTTAACTGTAATTTGTCCTGGCGCTCTGTGTATGCCACTTGCCACTTGCGACTTGCGACTTGCGACTTTGCGACTTGCCGCTTGACGCACTCGCCTTGTTATCGCCATGAGGAAGACAATAAAACGCCACAACGTTTGTCGCTTTAAATAATAAAAACATTTGATTTGCCAAAGGCGGCACGTGCCAGGACGAGTTGGAACAGGACGTGTCTGGTAGTAAGAACAGGCTGGCAATGTGCAACCAAATCGCAGATAAAGCCATCGCGTAAATTAATGGCCGACACGTGTCCTTGACACACCAGTAGGTACTAGCTAAGGATTGAACTCTGATTCGTTTCAACATTGTGACTGAAAAGTCCGATTACGTTCTGAATTGACTTTTGCGGATTCATTTGCGGATTGGGCAAGCTGTCCACACTGGGTGGTCTTTGGTCTATGGTCCATGGCATGTGGCATGTGGCAAGTGTGTATAGTCTGTGAATTGCCAACAGCTTATGGAACATCAAATTATCAGCTCTATATGAGATCCTTTATACACATATTTATGTCCTTTTGCCAGCCTGATAATTGAGGCGTAAATGTTGACACACGTCCGTAATTCCAATCATTCCTTGGGATTTGTTGTCCGTTTCTTCCCTTGGAGTCTATTCATTCCTACAATGCTTAAGTCAGTACATTGTCGTCGCCCTTAAGTGACTCCAAAAATTGTAGTTTATCGCTCTGACAATCATCAAGATTTACGATTGAAGTGCTGCTTCTTATTTCTTAACCATTCGGTTTTACTATTCAGTTTCATGACTGACTCACTGACTGACAACAAAGTCAGTTATGATAACCCTATCAAAAACATTTTTTAAGACTACATAAGCGTATCATTTGCAGAGTGCATAAAAAGTTAATAAGCTTTCCACAAATATATATATACATACATACATACACAGATTTATTTCCATAAAGGAGAGTATTATTTCTCAATGAATAAAACAATGGGATTTCACACGAACAAAGGATTCGTTTGAATTTCCAGATGATGGGTTAATTTCAAAGTACCCGACAAAACCTTTGACCATATGTGATAAAAAATAATATATATATATATATATATATTTAGGGTTTATGTATATATATTGTTGAATTTGCCCGATCAGCTTAAAAACTACCCACAGAAAGCAAGAATCATTAAATGTACAAGAAGCAAAGAAGCTACTTTTTATGCTAAGAATGTTATGTAGGAAAATCTTAACCGCTACCTATAGGAATGGGGCGTATTGGTTTAATGTTCATCACTAATTATATTAACATGTAAGAGTATCTGCTAGTCAAATGCAGCAAAGACGCTAAACGATATGCAACTTATGACTGCATCGAAATGTGCCCAAAATTTTACTTTATGTTTTTCTTTAACAGTTTCTTATAGTTATTAACGATTAAAGTTGAATTATATTCTATAAAAATATAAATATAATATATATCTAAAAAATCGCTTGCTATGCTGCTTTTTCAATCTGAGGGTTGATACATACAAAGGCAGCTGTCCCACCCAGCGCTTCAAGCCTGTAATTAAAATACAAAAAAAATGAATAAAAAAGAAGAAAATATGAAGTCACACCACAAAAGATGCTTTTGTGGTTGTTGTTGATGATGTGGAACATTTGACATATGGCCTGTTGGCAGCAGGATTGGCAAAGGATATGCTAAAAAGAGAGAAAAAGGAAGAGTTTTATGACTGGCTAACAATTGTCAAATAACCACAGGATATGCACTTGGGCGCATCTTGTATGTGATTGAAAGAAAGGATGTGTGGAAGAGTTAAAGAAAGTGTATGGTATTTGGTATGTGCGTGTGTGTATGTGTATTGATGATGTTGTAGCCTCAGTCCAGCTTTCTTTGATCCTTGATTGGAGTTGGCTTGGCCACTTGAGGCGCAGCTGTGACACTGATTGATGAGCCAAGGGCCAACGAATGTGAGTGTACCATAAACAGCTTTGAGGATTCCGCATCAGCGATTGCTTTAATCGACTTTTATGGGCAAAAAGTAGATGCTAGAAATGCGGTAGTATGGGGTGTGGGTAGAATGAGGAATCATTGGACCAACAATAACTGTAAAGAGCATGCTGCGGTTCGTTGAAACTATGTAAATGGTGTCAACTCTGGGCACCATAAAAAATAATGACCAGCAGAGATAAAAATATTTTTTATGTTATTGCTCCACTTCGCCAATTTCAGAGCAGCCACAAAACAATATTTAAATTTTTGAAAAGTTTCAAATGTAACCAGTTAAATGAAGCAGAAGCAAGATTGTCGCCCCATGTTTTATACTATTTCCCGGGAGTAAATTTAGGGTGGTGCAGTAGCTGGCAGGAGGCTATATACACAGACGCTAACAAAAATGAAAAAAAGAAGAAAAAAAAAAACAATGGCAAGGCGACAAAAACAAGGACAAAATTGTATGTCAATTTATTGGGTGACACGCCCATTAGTGAATAACGCCCAGGCAATCGAATTTGCACGCTGGACACATATTTGGAAATTGATACATTCTGAAATGGCAAAAGTGAATACCGAAGAAAGCACATCACAGGATAGGACAGGCGCAAATACACGGTAGACAATATACAGGATACTCCCTGAAAACTATCAAAGTATTTGGCAATAAATCATAAATCAATACGAATTGCTGCCAGGCGTACACACACACAAACAAATGCAAAGCGGACTTCCTTCTCGTTCTTGGCATTGGCTAATGATGTCTTAAAAAACGATTTTGGGCCTAGGGTGGCCCGAAAAGAAAACGGCCAAATAAAAAAAAAACGGAAAAAAAAAACGAAGTGGCAATGTCACAAAACGAGGGCAATTGATGTCCTCAGGTCAAACGCATTAACAAAATTGCCGTTTCAGCTGGCAAAGTATTGAAGCTCTTATATGTAATTTATATAGAACATATATATGTTCGTATATGAATAAATGTGTGTGTGTGTGTGTGTGTGTGTGTGTGTGTGTGTGTGTGTGTGTGTATGCTGGGAAATTGAATTTCCACGGCGCTAAGTAGCAACAGCAATGGCAGCAGTAGCTGTAGTAGCAGCAGAGAAACAATATTCTTCCAAATCGGCTTTAAGTCATGAAAAATAATAGACAACCCCCGACGACTGTAGTAAAAAGCAGATTGCGAGACGCGTCAGCAGCCAAAAAGATTGTGGAACACATGCTGTACCGCATATGATGGCTGGCGTGTAGGATGCTCAGCGCTTATCAACTGCCAAACAGGCGTTGGGAAGCGTTGAGGGTAACGCAACATGTGAAACCCTTATGGCATATAAATATATATATATATATATATTTAAATATACTGGATTTTCCATTTACAGAAAGAAAGTAGTTAAAAAAAAAAAAGTAAATAAAACTTACAATTAAGATTCTTGGTATTGGTCTTAACCTAATCAGGTGACATCCATGTCACTAGGTATTTGCGAATCGTCAATGGTGCGTGTTGCTGGTATATAAACTTTGAAGGCAAATTTGGATTTGACAAAGGAACCAGTGTTTAGTACCATACAATCATGTTGTGTGCTAGTAAAGCTCTGACAGGAGTCACCCATAACAATAAGATCAGGTAATGGATATAGCCATAGTGCTGCATCGTAGTCCCAGTGTACGGGCATGGCTATAGGATGTATAGGTACCAGATGATTTTGACACACGATTGTGCGTGCAAAATGCTGTTCGATATTTGTTGTATCTGGTGGAAAATGTAGCGTATTGCGACAGAACTTAGCCATAAGATCTAAACGACAGACAACAATCTGTTGTGTGCAATACTGCAGGCGACAGGGATTGGTTGCTAGTTTGGTGCGCGGCCAGGCTTTGAGAAGTCCAGTGGCCAAACATTCGGGCAATGCAGAGCGTGGTAATATGTTTGGTGCCGTTGGATCCTCGGATGAGGGTACAAGTATTAAATCAGTTTGCTTTTTGAGCTGGTCGCAGCCAGCAGCCAAAGCGCCTAAAGCATCCAAATGCTGACGCAGCTCGTGATGATTGCGTGTGCTGGCTGTGAAGGGACCCATCAAAACAATGGCCTGAGGTGGCCAGGAGTCATAGCCGACAAAGAGCTGGCGCAGCTTTTCCATAACTACTGGCAGATCTAGGCGAACATCCGACAAAAATACCAGCGATGTTTCCGTATTGCTACACTCAATTTCTTGCAAACGTGGTGAGTACTTGAGCAGCTTGTTGGACTCGCCACCCCAAGTGTTACCAGTGCCAAAGAAAGCGCGGCTGCTGCTAGCTAGCTCTGCGGGTGGAAATCCCAAGCCATCCACTGTAAGGTTTAATAATATAATAAGACGTCTTGCATTGCATTGATAAATATATAGTTACCCTTAAGCACTTTATTGGCATAGTGACCTTCCGCTAGTACAAAGCAGCCTTCGCAAAAGAAACCAGCATGGAAACGTGCACCACTTAAATCCAATTGGACACAGCCAGTAGGATCTTCTACATAGAATTTACCTTCTTTAAGTTGAGTGAGTAGCCCCAAGATTACAGCTTCTTTCAAAGTGGAAGAGGCAAGTAAATTTTCTGCGTAATGTAATTTAAATTTCTTAGCCAGTGCTTCAGTTGCAACACCATCCTGGATAACCGACGGAGCAAAAAGGTCGTGCCGCAATGTTTTCTGTAACAGCATTGCATAGCGCTGTTGCAGATAATCCGATTTCATGCGAGGCTGTGACAATAGACGTCGTGGCTGTGCATCCAGCTCAAATTTCTTAATTCGCGAGTTATAGCGATAGCGCGGTACAGTGAATGCATCGATAACGGAGAACACTGTTTCGCCCTCATCTAAGCCCACACGATTTAGTTCGTTAATGGCTTTTTCTAGAGCATCTCTCTCCACATGTGGGGTCGCCAGTTTCTGACCCTGCAGATTCTCTGTTATAACTGTCATCCATTTTTCGCGCTCGGCAGCCTCAAAGGGCAGTAGTTGCTCAGCAAGATATGTGCTATTTTCGGAGCGGATCAGAAAACCAGATAGCTTAAACAAATTGGTGATGCGTTTACGCAACTGCGCCACTTCATCCATGGCTTTTATTTTGTGAATGAAATTAAATTATACAAACGACCTGTTGACACCAATGTTTACAATTTTGGCGCCATTTGAACTACTAAGTAAACGAATCAAATTTGGAACCACAAGTTCAGAACCATCCAATTATCGATAAGCGATAGTTTTGCATTATATTAACACTAAATAGAACATACATTATTAAATCATTTAAGAATGTATCAATACTTTTTATGAATGGGAAGGGCTCAATTAAGCAATGATTCATTTTATTTGCTATGTAATGCATTCAATTATTATAATATTTTATTGAAATTATAATGTATTGATTAACATCAAATTTTTTTTGATCACTAGAAGAAAGGCATTGTTTTAGTTTGTCAAAGAATTGAAATTTAATTTTAAACTAAATAATATACTATATTATTTAGGACAGCGCAGGACAAAATGTTTTGCTGGTGTTTCGTAGGACACAAAGGAAATAATATTCCCAAATTGTAATGTACCTAAGCAAATGCAGTGATTGGTTCGCCGCTTTAAATTTGTGTAAATATTTCTGAACTAAAGTTTTACAGTCAATTCTTGCGATTTTGGTGTCATTTAAACCATAAAGCGATAAAATTTTCTGCGATTGTAAAATTTGACGCGTTAACAAGCACTGATTTCGAATAACAAAATTATCGATATTATTAATAAGCGCCAGACAAAAAATGTTTAAAAATGCTAAAAAAGAGGAACGTGAACAAAAGGGAGAAGCAGATGAGTGCTTAAGTTTTGAAAACTTCTTACCATATATTGGTATGTTCGGATTTTATCAAAAACGTCTGGTGTTTTATATGTTGCCCTTTATTGTTTCATGGGGTCTTATTTATTTGACGCAAATTTTTCTAATACTCGTTCCCGTTGATCATTGGTGTTACATACCCGAATTATCTAAGCTGTCCAAAAAGGAGCAAATAAATTTGGGCATACCAAAAAATGGAAATAGTTTCAACAAATGTGCAATGTACAATGTAAATTATACGGAAGTGATGGAATCAAATCTAACTAAGGCAAATAAAACTTGGGACCAGATTCCATGTAAGCAGTGGGTTTATGATAGGAAGGATGTAACCTACGAAACAATTGCTACACAATACAACTGGGTGTGCGAAAATGATGAGCTTGGTACATATACGGTAACCATATTCTTCTTGGGCGCTGTTCTGGGGTCTCTTGTGTTTGGTTATGTAACGGATCATTGGGGACGACTGCCAGCACTGTTGATGAGCAACTTTTGCGGATTTACAGGCGGCATGCTGAGCGCCGCTACCAAAGGTTTTGCCACATTTTCAGCGACCAGATTTCTAGTTGGTATGGCATGTGATTTTTGCTGTATACCACTCTTTATTCTAGGTGCGTTTAGGAATGCATATTATCCATTCACCATTGTCATAATTTCAAAAATTTTTTTTTAGTATTAGAATATGTTGGCCCTAACTATCGCGCTTTTGTCACAAACTTTCCAATCGCAGTGTACTTTACTCCAGCTTCTTGCTTATTACCATGGATAGCATATTGGTGTAACGATTGGCGTTTGTTGGCGATTGTTACCTCACTTCCCGTTATAATAAGTCTTCTTATGCACCTACTATTGTCCGAATCAGCCAGGTGAGTGTGATAAATGTTTAGCGGTTTTAATAAAGCTTATAAATAATAATTTATTTGGGTTATTATCTTCTTATGCCTGTTGCTTTAGGTGGCTAATAACTGTTGGTAAAATAGATAAAGCTTTGAAAATTGTAAAAGAAGTTGCCAAGACCAATGGCAAGTCCATACCAGATGATGTGTTATTGTCATTTAAGAGGTGCTGTGATTTGATATATAATGAAGAGCAGACGAAAAAAAAATATACGGTTCTGGATCTTTTTAAAAGTTGGAAAATGTTTAAAATAACGACAATATTAATGATCATTTGGATGATTACAGCATTGGTATATGATGCTCATATTCGTTGTATCATAGATATTGGACCGGATATTTATATAACATTTTCGGTGGCATCATTTACGGAATTTCCAGCGTGCCTTATACCACTATTTTTTTTGGATGTAACAGGTCGCAAATTAATGTCGTTTTTGGTATTTATTGGTTGTGCTATAGGCAGCATAGTCTCATCATTTTTATGGGAAAAGTTACATATGGCTATAGCAGCCATTGCGGGTCGATTTTGTGCCACAATTGCCTATAGCATTGGAATGCAATGGATTGCTGAAATATTGCCCACAGTGGTACGTGGTCAGGGTCTGGCACTGGTACATGTAATGGGATTTGTGGCACAGCTATTATCTCCGTTTATAGTGTATACTGCTCACTATTCGTTGCATATGCCAATGGCGATAGTGGGTGGCTTGTCAATAATTGCTTCAGTATTAGTATTATTTTTACCAGAAACAAACAAAGTTGACTTGCCACAGACGCTGTTAGATGTAGCCAATTTATGGGGACAGCAACGCAGATGTCCATGGTGGTAAAAATTTACGCAAAATATACTCACTTTAATATTTCAATAGTAAATGAGTACTTTATATATAGCATGTTTAAATTATTCTACTGAAAATCAAGCGTTTTACAGCACTGGGCAGGAACAACACTGGGCAATAGTATCGCTTGGTGCTGCGATATATTTGATATATTTTTATCGATATCAACTGTATTGAAACCCAACAGCGGGGCAGCAGCACGTGTATAAATATTAAGGGGATTGAGTTGCTGTTTATTTCACACAAAATGGATGTTGTTAAAGCAGTTTTGGAAAAACATCAAAAAGAATTAGATAAATATAAGCCAATAACAGTAGAGAAACATCTCGAATGTCGTTTTGATGTAGGTTCATTGCTTATCACAGATCCCAATGATTTGGATGACCGGCAGCTAGCGTAAGTAAACTAAAAGAATCAATAAT